>JABUQX010013866.1:0-20000 GCA_015478945.1 Trachelipus rathkii
ATATATATAATATCTTATAAATGTAATAATAATTTATATAAATATATTATAACTTATATATATACTTAGTATATATATTAATATTAATATATATAAGTATATATATTAATATATTATATTATATATATATATAATATTTTGTATAATTTAGGATATTTATTCGGAAATTTGGTTTTTATGGCATAAATATAATAAAACCAATATAAGTTCTTCTAGTTGACACTCGTAAATATTGGCACTTTTTCTTAAAATGCTACACAGGTTGAAAAGGATTTCTTGAATCAACTAAACAGCCATAGCAAGCAATACATAATAATAGTGGAATGAAACTTTTTACCAAAAATATTCCAAATAAAAAAGGATTGCTCTAGGAAATTTCTATTTCGATAACATTTCTGAGGTAAGTGTAGACTAACCCATCATGCAATGACAATCAGAGTTTTTTTTTATAATACTGTTTATGTAAATTACAAAAAAATAAATATCGCCTAGCGACCTGGAATATAGTCCAGCATAAAATTATTGTAACTTCAAAAACCATTAATTATAGCTACTCAGTTAAAACCAGTGAGACATAACATGCTGATGATAGTCTGATTACTTGGTACCAAATGCGTGAGTATCCTGAAAATGTTTAAAAAAAAAAATTATATATATCAAATATATTTTAATATATACTCTTCAAGAACTACAATTATATTAGCTAGTAGTGCATACAGCGAGAAAAAATATACATTTTTGGAATCCTCTTAAAAACCACATAAAGAAATGTAAATAATAATAAGAAATTAAACAAAAATTATATTGTGAAGAAGAGAATAAAGAAACATGTAAGGAAAAATTAGAGATAAATTGGAAATGTTCTACGAGATTAAAAAAAAACTCGACTTCTATTAAATTTTGCTTATAACACCTACACATCTAGGTTAACGTCGCCTCTGTGAGAGACGTGAACATAAGGGCGACGTTTCCCAACCTAAGTTGAGGGGCGAGGAGAGCGCTAACCACCACCGCGACCACACATGTTTAATACTACCAAAACCAAAGATCAGGGTTCACGGAGACCCTCCCCGAGGGAATTAGTTCACCTACTCCACGTAGTTTCCACAGAAGTGCCGAAACAGCATCCGACTGCCTGCCATCGGTGCGAGTGTAAAATAAATATCTCTTTTGTGAGATCGATATCCTAATGTATTGTAAGAAAAGAAAAAGCAAAACATGTAGAAAAATTAGAGATCAATTTATTTAAACGAATAACCAATAAAAGTCTCTAATGGTAAAATACTCTCTATTCAAAAATACTTATAATTATATAAAATATAATTTTTTTATTTATTTTTTTTTATTACATTTTTCCCTCAGTCAAAGAAAGTATATACTGAAATATTTATCTAATGTTTATATTTGATGGTTTTGCTATCAAATATCATTTTATGTATTTTTTTTTATACACATTTCCAGGACCTATATATATTCATTGATCCTATAGCATATTGAAAAGAAATTAATAATTGTAAATTACATCTCAAATATCTATTCCAAAAAGTAATTTTTGGCGTATGCCAGATTTTTAAGATACCGATTATTAAAATTATTATTCTTATAAGTACTGTTATAAATGTATTAATGAATATTAAAAAACAGCATTTCTCAGAAAAAAGGGACGAGCTAATAACCAATGATAACAAATTCTAAGCCCGCTCTACCAACGTTGAGTTTTGAACAGTGCGCCAGTTAAGTTACGAGGACCAGTTTTTACATAATACTCTTTTGCGTCGATGGAAGGGTTTTGACGCCGCGAGGGCGAGTTATTGGTAAGGTAAAATTTTCACAAGAAATTCTTCCTAAAATACTCAACTACGACGGGAAATTGTATCGTATGTAGAAGTCTAGTGTATGTATCGTGCTTGCAAGATTATGGTTTATTCTTGAATATGAGATGTGATATGTTATTGAGTGGGGCGTCGAGACTAATCACCAAAACCCGGGGAGGATGTGTCGAAAATAGAACCCCCGTTTAAGCCCCGAGAAGCAGTACCCCTCTATGCTTCGTCAACCTGACGTTGAGATTGGCGTTGGGTATACTTGCCAACTTGATAGTATGTCTTTGAACCATTTTATTAGTCTCAGACACAAGTAATTAATTTATATACTCCCAGGATAATACCCTAGTGAGAAAACGGTGAGGAAAATAAATCCCGATACATAATTCTAGAAAGTAAGAAATATAAAGCTAAGGCTAAGCAGGAATCTCTTAATTAGGTTTTAGAATTAGTAGAAAGATAATTTAATTATCGGTGTGGGGTGATTACCGTTAAGATAAGTGGATTTCTATAATATAAATAAATAAGTTATGTTTTATGATGTTATGTTATGGGCGTTTAGTTGTATGTGAATATTACTTATTAATTGGAAATCTTATATTATTAAGTTATATATTATAAGTGCTACTCTATTCGATTAAGAAAGAGTCAGTTTTAATTATGAAAGAAAGTTCTGATATAGAAAAAGTTTTCAAAATTATTAATCATACGAGGATAATGATGTTAACATGGTAAGATCTTATACTTAATATTAAATGAGATTGCTAATTTATAACATAATATAAGATCTTATATATAAATGATAAAATAGATGAATAAGCTGAAAAAAATATGATTTTGCTTGCAATAGATGAAGCTCATATATGGTTTTCTGTAATCAAATGATATACTATTTCAATAGCCTGTGTTGGACAAAATTAACAAATATTGAGAGCATTAATAAATTTTCGTTGGGTCAGTATATTTCGTAATATGCAAGGAATATCTAAGAAGCGGGATATAAGAAGCTTTATCTCAAAGTCGTCTGTTATCGATCTATCTTTCCAGGGTCGAAATTACATTGTATAGGATAAAGTGTTAGTATGTGACTATGAGTAACTAGATAATAGAGAAAAGGAGTAACTATTTATGGTATTAAAAAAAAAGAAAAACAGAAAAAGACTATCAGATCATATAGCGCGTTTTTTATGCACACGAAGGTTTGAGACGGTTTTTGAGGAAGGCATGAGTCAAGCCAGATTTGATGTCATAATGTGTGTAAGGTAGTTCGGGCGAGAGCAAGAAGCGGAATTAAGCAGGAGAGCCCATGGCAAGAGAGTTAGTTTGGGAATATTATTGATTATCAAATAAAGGTGAGGCATGGGGAGACCAGCTAAAAGTTTAAAAGATGATAGTGCAATCTTTGATGCATATCAAAGCACCAGTGAGATACTCGAGATATAAAAAAAAAAAAATCTAAGAATTTTTTTGATTTAACTTTTTTGAAAAATAATTTGTAAAACTGATTTATACTTTTGTAAACATAACAAAAGTACTGGCCATTAACAAAAGTAGGAAATAATACGAGAAATAACCAGGAGTTAGATTCATCTTTAATTACCCTTAAGCTCTAGATTTTACAGATTAAAAATGGAGAGGGGGAAAGGTCCAGATTTTAATGAGTAAGTAGTAATTTTGTATATTATAAACTATTGATTTATATTGCTGAGAAGGGGTGATAGATAGGTGACATATAATTTTGAGCTAATATTTAGTAATTTAATGTGTAATATGTAAGCGGGCTAAGATAGGTGGTATATTATATATATATATATATATAGTATGATATATTATATATAATAATATATATATATATATATATATAGTATATATAAATATATTTAATATATATTAAGTAATATATATATATATTATTTTATATAATATATAATATATATATTTATATATATATATATATTATATATATTATTTAGTATATATATCTATTTATATTTATAATTATATTAATACATTAAATATATATTATATTAATTATTTATATAATCGAAGTTGATAGTTACGTATATAGGAATTTATACCGGCTACGAGGAATATTTAGAGAAAAATTCCGTTATATAACTATCGGATAATTGCTCTGTTCGGGTGTTCCGAGGAGAGAGGAAACCCTATATTATTCCAAGTAATATTATTCACTTCCATATGCTGGAGGCAAAATAAAGTTTGCGGGCACGATTCAGACTCACAAGATACATCATTATTTGTACTATAGGGTAGGCAAATTTAAGCTGTCGCACGATTCATTGGGCTTCGTATCCGTTACAATATATTAGAATTGTTAATTCTAAGAATAAGTAAAATAATACGTTATGTTCACTATGTTATAATTACTAAGTGGTTTAGGGTTGATTATTTTTAAAAAATAAGTAAAATTATGTCATAAGTCTGCTAAATATATTTTATTTTACTCTTCTTTTTTAGAATAAATTATGAAATAAATTTCTCTTGTAAGTCTTAATTAGCGTATTAGTGTTAGGAGGTTATTATAGATCATGGTATAGTTAATTGATATATTAATTGATATTTAAACTTTTAAATTTTATAGAGAAAAAGAATGTCTACTGTACATTATTATATATATATATATAAATATATATGTATGTTGGATGTTTGTGATGAATTATATAGCAGTAGGTCCAAAGTGTTATATATTTATCGGCACTCAATATATATATCATATACTTTAAGTATATATATGATATGAAGTTATAATTTACTTCTTATTATCTTAAAACATTTTCTGCATTTTTATGTATGGTATTAAATAATAAATTAATATATGTATATATATTATATATATATTATAACGTATTATATACTTGTGAGCATCTAAATGTATCGGCTCTTGGCCCTTCGTATTACACATAAATTTTTTTCTGTTTTTTTCCTTTTTAGGGGCTATTCTGGGAATCTATTCTGGACTCCTTGCTTCTGCATAATTTACACTTTGGGTCTTACTATATGCCTCGAAGCTTTGATAATCGAAAACATGGACATTTTTAGGGTGGAGGGTAAAAGCTGAAACATTATCAATAAAGCTCAGGAAATATTTTAAATGTAAAATTTTTTAAAAATCACATTTAATTTTCTTCAATTTTTCTACATAAAATTAAATATCTCGGAAAATACTTTGTACCTTTACGAATATATTAACTCTATCTTTAACAGCGTAAAGGCCTATTACAAAAAAAATTAAAAAATATAAAATAAATATTTAAAAGAGAGAGTATATACTTAATTACATAGTATGCTAGGGGGGCATCCGGAGCCGACTGCGGATCAAGGGGGAGGGGGTACGTTTCCACTTAGTAGATCCATGCGTTAGGTGGCGATATTGAGAATGGAAGGAACTGTTTTAACCGGCAGGGGCGGGACCATGAACCTTCTCCTGTATTACGCTACTACGCGTATATTATCCAACTCACTTAACGCAAAAGTAGCTGGCAGGGAGTCCTGGGTAAACTCTCCTTGCCCGGCATGAGTGCGGAAATATGCTCATAGCCATCTGGTTCGTTTCCCGTGAAGGCCGGAGAGACCGCCACCTGAACTCGCTTTTGCATTACCTTGGCACTAGGGGGTGTCGTATTCATTATTTCATTCCCACACTTAGAAGTAGGTACATATTAGATGTCATACTAAAATATATATAAATATTATAACTAGATTGGTTGCTGTACCCATGGATAAGCAAAATATAACAGTAAGTAATAAAACTAATTATTCATTGCTTTGATATATATGTCTAAAGCTTATAATTACCTTATTATTCTCTTTTATATACTATTATTTATATTGCTAATTATATAAATCATATAAATCTCTAATGCTCATTTCTATTCTTATACAGCCTGTCTTATTATTTAAAAAGTCTGACTCTTTATATTTAAATATAGCTCGTGCATTACTATTCTCCTATATAGATGATTTTTTGAATGAGATATGTATTATAATTATATGCTGATGACTTAATTGACTATTATCCAATATTAAATATGTGAAGATCATATAATTTATAGATGAATTACTATATATATTTATATTAGAAATATGTAATTTTTGGCCTATTAAAATTAGATTTCCAGGAAAGCCATCTTAGAGAAATGTAGTTTTTAGCTAAAACTCTTTAAGAAATTAATTATATTTGTTTACTTAACGTATATTTGTGGCGGGCTATTGGTATTATAGCTTTAAATATCCCCCTTATTCTAATAGCACCCAAACGGTCAAAAAGCCAAATTTCCATTTTTGGCGGGGGATATGTGGGTGATATTGTTTATTATAAGTAATTGTTCTAAATATCATATATATATATTTTATATAATAAACTTGCCATAATGAGCAAATTCCCCTTATTATATTTATATATATATTATCATAATAATATAATAACATTTATTCTAATAATAATTATTCTATTAAGAATGATCTTAAATATATATATATGTAGCTGCTTATTTATATATTCGACTATCCCTAATTGATTATTTATAAACTTAATCTGTGATATTAGAGTAGCACATATATTATAGCGGTTATGACACTTGTCCAAGTATGGAGATATGGCCCACCCCAGCTGGCCTGGCTCTGGGTATATATGATTAATTTATATTTATTTTTTACGTTATATTATTATTATAACTATACTATTATATTATATAGAGACTTGAATATAAAAACTATAGTGAATATGAATTAGAAGAATATGTGCATAATAAAATCATAATTGATTTATCCACCATTTATCTATTTTGATTAAAATCACCCTGTATCTTATTACTTTATTGAGAAAATATCGGGTATATAAATCTATTATTTCTATTATAAATAAATAAATTATATTAGAATTAATTAATATTAGCTAAATTATAAGACTATAGTTAAAATAAAACCTTGGCGTATTGCCCGATTACTGCTTCTAATGGGCGGGAGGTTACAAGTTTCGCATGTTCTTCGGTTTTATTAATTAATTGTCTTCATCCATCTTACGAAGGATGCAAAAATGATGGAATTTTTTGAGTTTAGAAAGAATAATAATATTCCCATTAATTTAAATTAACTATAGAATAATTATTTTCATATAAAACCATTATATATTATATATTATATTGCAATGTGATTTTATCTATTCTGAGAAATAAGAAACCTTAGGATTAAAATATCATTGGTCAAAAGTGGAGTAATATTAGATTACATACAGTTATTACATATTTTATGTTTATAAAAACTTCTTTCCGTTTCGTCTTACAGCTCTTACAGTGTTCATTTTTAGAAAGGCAAGGGACAGGTATAATGTACTCGTCTAGAAGATTTATTATATTTTGTGAGCTCTCACGATCTCACCTAAAGGACGTATCTAGGTTATATATCTGTAGCGCTCATAGATGAACCATTATTCATCGATTTCAGCCTTAGATATACATTCTCGAGATTACTGCTGATCATTCAATTTTCCCATGTATGAAGTTGGTAAAAATGCAATCCTCTCTGACCAAAATATCTCTCGGGGCTACTAATTGGTATATCAAAGTTTTATTAGTGGATTGGGATAAATATGGTCTTGGGGCAACAGATGGGGTTACGGGCAAAGTAAGTTCTATTGAGTTTCTGTGTGGCGTGCATATAGCTATTTGATATTCTTTGAGTTTGAAGGGCCTTTGAGATTTATTTATATTACACTATGCGTATAACTAATAATACCATTCATATTATAATTTTATCTATGTAGATATTTATGGGGTCATCTGATATTGTACCAAATCTTTTTAGTTATTGGGGTAATAGATATACTCTCCTCAATTATAATCATCTAATCATTCTAATGAGTTACTCATAGAGGCTTGTGAATCTATTATTTGACTTTAGTACATTTTGTGGTTTCTCTTATGTTACTATATAGAAGAAATCACATATGATCTCTCCATTTATTTACTATTAAAACCAATTTATAGTGAGATCACTATTATACCATGAGTTATATTCAAATATTACGTCATTATGATTAATGAGATTTATGTAGCTGTAACTTTCCACTGAAAATAAAATTGAAGCAAGATATATCTGTACAGCCAGCAATTAATGAAGATTTATTTATTGGTTATTTAATATTATAATAGTATTAAATAAAAATATTTATTTTATTTTATTATATATTATAACAGTTTTGCTTATTTATAAATTAATATAGTTATAATGGAGTGGTATTAAGATTTTACATATAAAGTAAATCATTCCGGTTTCACACAGAGTATAAGACTCTGGGTTTAAAGAGGGTTGAAACTAATATATATGTTTACCCTGGCATGATAGTTTTTGTGTAGATACCAACTGAGCTAAATTATTGGTGGCTTCAGGTTTAGACAGGAGCTCCGAGAAAAACTTTAGAGGAAAATCAGCGGGCTTCATGCTGCATAATTTTCTGTATGAATAATTGTATATTTAATGGGGGAAACATTCATGCACCTTGTCTTTACCAATCATATCATATAGCTCCAAAATCATTACTGAAAGGGTACATAATGCATAACTAAATAACATATATTTAATGTCAATCAGTCGAGGTTTATGATTCACCCACTTTGCAAACCAACACCATGCGACTATTTTTTTGTTTATTTTTAAACTAAGGAATATACCCCATAGAGGTAAAAACCGCGGAGCTAACGATGGCAAAGGTAGTCGGGAGTCCTTTCATCGGCCTCTGCTGTGGAGGGTATACGATCGGTTAAGGTGCTATGTTCACCCCCTACCCTCCCGGGGAGGAGTATCCGGATATCCTACTCTATCACGGTATACTTATACATATATTATAGTATATATATAGTTTATACTATATATATATATATTATATTGAATATTATATTATATTTATATTATGATTATATGTATATATTATATTATATATGATTGTAATTGTTATATGTATATGTATAGTGTATATTGTCTTAATGACTTAATAAACATTTAATTATTACTATATTTGTTAATGTTGATTAGGCCAAAGTTTACCTTTTTATACCGCCTATTCAGGATATGCACGCTTTTAATAAAAAGCGTATCATTTATACTAATGCCCCATCTTAATCCACCAGCTAGTAGGTTACGTGCTCGAGCTCCCCCTAAAAAAGATTTTGTACGACTGATTCCAATATATGTTATTTAGTGTTTGTTACTTTACTACCTATACGTAAAGTTTTGGAATAGATTATAATTAAAAAATAATAAAAAAAAATCGTATCTTATTTCTTTTCATTGATCCTATAAATATAATAAGGATAAATAAAAATCTATGTATTGACCAATTTTTCTATGTTACGTTAATTATTCCTACATATATCTAATAGTTGAGTATTATTGTCGTAAGTGAATATCATTATAGTATGCTAGGTAGGTAAGCATATATGTCTTTAATGTTTGGCCAGAAGTAATAACATATCGATCTACTCATTGCATCTACATTTGATTACATACATTATCATCAGCGACCCTTGGTTGCAAGTCACAAAGAGCACCTTATCATATTGCTTAATAGTTTTTTTATAATATTTTTTTAAGCTATAAATTTTGATACCTAAATCATTTATGAGAATCATCTAATGAGAATGAAGTACTAGTGTCTGTTTTTGGCGGTTTTCAGTAAATAGAGCACGAAGTCATTTAACTTATCATCACTAAATATGGTAAATCATCTCACTGATTATAACATATTTGAGCATAAATTCTAATAGTGAGAATGATATTTACGTCACTTTAATTAATTATTGAATAACTACGATAATTTTGACTGACTTTTAAAGATCAATTTAAATCCGACTAATAAGGACTACAACCTAAACGTACTATTATATATAATATTTTATTTTCAAGAGTCAGACGTCAAACAAGGTATCACAGGTAAAAGTTAATATATATACCTAATTTACAGGTATATTTGTCTCTTTTAATAATTCAAGAGTATTTTACGTATTGATAGGTAGTTTATTGTGATAATTACTAAGTATTTTATATATTTTGAGGTTTTTGATGTGCTATTTGAATAGTTGTGCAATATTTAGCTTTAGTGGCTAAATTTTTCACTATAATACTATCAGTATATATATATCTGCTTCTTCACATCTCCATTTAATCGCTCTTTTATCGAAGCCAAAGGGTGTACCTACCACTTTGATGCATTGTTTGTTTCGACTGTGGATACTGCGATAGTTCCCAATTTTGATTTAGTCAATTTTCAACACTTTGACGTCTATTTACTGATAACTCTGTCCACTTTTCCTTCTAGTTTGTGATCGCTGTTTGTTGAGCCGAAACTTTGGGTCGCCTGTTAAGCTGTGGGACACTAGAAGTTTGTCATGACTTGGATATAACGAAATTTAGGTGTGTGGCAATCTGATGAGCTTCCGTTACAAAAGGGCTAAATTGTTTTTTTTCTTAGGTGAGAGTTATTTTAAATAAATCTCTGGAGCAGCGTATATTTTTAATGTGTTTTCCACTCCTGTCGTCAGCTTGGGTTTATCAGGAGCATATTCTTACACTTTGAATATCGAGTGTTGACTTGAAGGTTTAAACTATTTCTTTCCCTTCACTATTTTGTGTTTGGCGTGTCCGAGAACCTTTTAGATCAATGAGTCATTAGTCTTTAGGTGGGACAGGATTGACAATTTTTGCCTATATTATGCCGAGAATACCAGTTGAGTTCAGTTCTTTCATATAGAGTGTGATTTTACTGGGGCTTTCAAGAAGCAAAATTATGAAGGAGTGTTACTAGGTTTAGCCTTTCCATTATGGAGTTAATATTAATATCCCAAATTTTGCATTACTTAACAGTTTAATTCGGAAATCTCTGGGGGTGGTTTCAATCTGAGCCTGCTCCTCCTCCTCCCGTTTTGTCTCTCTCCAGTCACGTCTCTCGATCTCGTCATCTTCTCTCTCTCTCCCTCTCGTCTCTCATCTCCTCCTTCCAGAATCAGTTCAACTCTTCTCTCTTCTCTCCTCTTCTGTTATGATTCATATGTCGTATTTGCAGAATCTAACCCTCTCCACCTAATTCTTCATTTCTCTTCTTCAGATCTTTATTCACTCTCTCTCTCTTTCCTTCTAAAATATTTTCCACACTAAGATTTTGCTATTTTTTATTATATAATAATATATAATACACTACTAATAAATGATATATATTATTGCTAATTTTTATTTATTATTATTTATATGTATATAGATAGATAGATACATGGCAAAGATTAGTATTAAGTATTATATTTATAGGTAATTTATAATATTCTATTCTATTTTACAAGATTGTAATACATATATATTAAATTATTATTAATAAGACAAATTAATTTCTTTTTCAAAAAGTGGAATTTATTCTATAAAAAATGTATATTAAAAATCTTTGATTCGTAAAGCATTATATATATATATTGCATTATATTATATATTATATAGTTATATATCTCGATATATTATAATATATATATATATACTATATTATATAAATATTTAATTATTATATTAATATATATTAATATATATTATTATAATATTATTATAATTAATATATATATATATATATTAATATTATATATATAATATCTATATATATAATATTATATTAAATATTTATTTTTATTATTGTTAGGGTCAGGTATATACAGGGATCCACTACCACAGGACTCACAAAGGCTTAGCCACACGGGGGAGGATGGAAAAAAAAAAAACAACGGGTCCATAGGGGCGGGGATTATGGAACACTACAATATTTCAGAACGTCAAAAGAAGTATATTGTAATAAAGGAAATAATAATATTCACATCATATTAAAAATATAATGCTAATAAATAAAACTTAAAACATTAATATAAATCCTTGCATTATCAAGTCCTAGTATTACGTAACAAAATCTAAAATATTTAACTGATAAACATTACTATCTTAGCAGAAAACACAAAGAAAAAGTAGAAGTTAACTATCTATAAAATAGTGGGGTAAGATTCTGAATAAGATTAATGGGATAATACTTTTGAGAAGGTGTTATAAGGTGATCGTAACGTAAGGAAAATGACGGCTGGCGAGTAATGTTAGTGACCAGTCAAGTATTGAGAACTAGATCTAAAATGAAGTCGTAGTAATTTGGTTCAACGCATTTATTTCTGGTGGTATGAATTAACTATGCAGACAAGAAGTGGTGCAGAAGGAGTGGGGGGGAGGGGGTGTCGTAGTGGAGAGCTGGATAGTCTTTTTCCCGGTTAAGATGGGAGGTGAGAGTAGGTGTGGGGGGATGAGTTGTTAACTCGGCAACTCATCGGAATAGCGTGAGGCATCGCTTAGGCACGATACTCTAAAGATCACCTCTCACCGATTACGCCAGTTAAAAATCGGTATTTTACTGTTCGGGTGGGGATTAGGGGGAGAAAGACCCACTTTTCCCCGGATGGAGCGGTGCTTGATTTTTTCGGAAGTTTGAACGCAGTTTCCTTCCTCATTCTTGATTCATTATAGATAGGTCCTATGTTACGAGCCGGGTCTCAATAGATTACTGGAAGAGCCTAGTGTGGGGAGGAGCATGATATGGAATTCTGAGAGTGGTGGACAGCCGGAGGGTTTAGCGCTATGATCAATGGCATCCGGGAAGGTAACCTTGGAACGAGCAGTCGAATATGAAGGACGAGTGTTTGCCATTATGGCTGAGATGCTCTCGCTATTTATACTGTCCAGGTAATATATTCATTGCTATGATATATTTTTTAACATTTATCTTTGGATAATAATGTTCCACACAACAATAATTTTATTGGTTCTTTTCTTTAACATGGGAATTTGGAGCACGCAGAGAAATTTTCTAGTTTATGGGCATGTATAACAGCAAGATTACCATTGTTTGTTTTTATAAGAAAAAGTGGTTTAACGACTTAGTAGACGGAAGCGATTGCAACATTTTTTTGGAAGGTTTGGTTACAATATAATATATCTTGACTAAGCCAAATTATTATTAAATCAGAATGTATATTAAATTATCGTCCTAATATAATATGATCATTAAATTTACTCTGATCTCTGTATATATAATTTGTTAAAGTCTATAGTAATGTATGGTGAGTGATAGTTGATTTAATATTGAGTGCATAATGATTATTATGCTACTGATAGTGATAGTGATCAGATATAGTGCGATCAGATGCTATACCCACTAATTTATCATTGATTATTATTCATTATCTATTATTATGTATTCCTGATCTCCCTAATTTCGTGATCTCTTCCAAATTCAGAAAAAATTTTAAATTCTTTGGAGAAAACTCTATTCATTGAACTGTGATTAGACAAGGTTGGATAAGGATTCATTTTTAACTAAGATTATGCCATCGCATGAATTTAGCTTGTATTTTGGCAAAGTAGAAGGTTTTAGAAGCCTGAAGCTAAATTATTTGAGTTGGATCGGAAATTACAAAATGTGTATATAACTTTCACTTAATCGTTATTGATGAAAGGTGAAAGTGCATATTCTTTTGTATGTATTTAAATGAGGTGTATGTTAGTTAATTATTTTGATATAAATTTAATAGGTGAATTAATGTTTATGTATAAATCCTATGTGTGATCGGATGAATTTATGTGCACGTATATTTAAGGAGATTATTTTCTGAGTGATATCGCTATTATGTCACCTGCAGTATCGAGGTTGTGTCAGGAACTATAGAATCGTATTATGTGGCTGGATTTGCAATACGTATAGATATGTAATTTAACGTTTTTAGTTATTAGTCATATTTATTATCATATATGATTTATTCATGCCTTTCTGATTCTAATAGAATAGGTGAAGAGCTATTGGACAAAATTTCACGGTATTGGCATTTTCTGACACCGCACAGCAAGCTCTACCCACGGTTGCCGCAGACGATTGCGGTATGAGGGAGTCTCCTAGTTGGATGTATAGAGAATATTCGTGTCGATTGCGTTAGTTGTGTGTATTGGGGAAGTCCATATCAGAATAACAAGTAGGGAGACGGTGAACGAAAAAGGTAGAGGTCAGACCAATATACATACATTAACAGCCAATAGATCCCAAGCTTCGATTCGGAAAATCGTGTCGATATACATATAATAGTTCGATATTAGAACAGGTATTTGACGATTCAATCGCCGCCAAAGGGATTTCTTGACGTGCGGAGGACTCGAACGTATAATGTCAATACCTCGACTCTTAATCTTATTACTATTTTGTTATTTATTGTACTCTTAATTTTTAGTCTCTTGTGATCTGTCGTCGTCCTTGTTACTCCTGGTCAATTTCTCTAAAGGAGTCCCCTAGTAATTTTGGATCCTGTTATTGCCGCTTAACTAGGAATATGGCGGAAACCATATTAATGGTTACGGTGTTTCGCTGTGATAAATCTGGCATAGTACTCGATCTTCCGGTTTTTTTCTTATAAACAAGCACTGCTGAAGGTTTCTGCGTGGGAGGGAAAAATTGGAGCCATTGGGAGTCTACGCAAGTGGGATAATAAGTTCAATAGCTAGTGATATGTTTCTTTGCCGGTGTTCCGATGAAAGGTGGCTTCTACGCTGTTCGCTGTGCGCGTGAATTCGGCGGTCTCGGGCTATGTTTATAGGTTGCGTGGTGTCGTTTGGGGTCTTCTGGGTCGATCGTGTGCTGTCAGTCATTTATCGACCTAGATGCGTATGCGTAAAACGTGACAGTTCGTGGATGGAGGTTAAACAATTATCTTAATTCTTTGTCGATGCAGAAAATTGAGGTAGTACAATGCTTGAAGATACAGCTAATCCGTGGCTCCTGCGAATCGTCCTGTGCATTCGCTTCAGATGTCAAAGTGTCGTGCACATGGAGACGAAGTCAGTCTAGCCTCGAAACCTGGCATTATGATTTTTATCAGTAGTGACAATCAGCTAACTATGATAACGAGAGTTATGGATGGTTCCGTCTAGATATTACGCAAGCTCTAGACCTAGATGGAAGTTAATAGAGTGTATGAATTTTGATGTGACGCCTAATTCTACTCATTTTGTATTGTGTACGTTAGCCTATGTTACTACAAGTAGAGAATATGTGTGAATGCACCATAAGAACGTATATCTATACTGAGCTACATTGTGAGAAGGTGCTTTCCAGGATTGTAGTTCAAGGTCTAATTGATTTATTATATCTAGGGTGCGCGAGCAGAGTTCAGAGTCGATTTTTTATTTGCAGTGAGGAAGCGCATAAAGTGGATTATGAGAAAGCTTGACTGCTCTCTCAAAAACATAGAGTAAAGATAGGATGTACAGTGATCCTATATTAATATATTTACGGATTTTATGTTCCTCTATATAGCACGCATTTATAGTGACTACCAGATGTCGACAGTCTTCTATATTCATGAAATGTTGATTTAGTCTCTCATGTTCGTTGGGCTGCCCTACGTGGAGTGTCGTATCTTTGTTACCTCTTATAGGTTTCGTTGAGGATGAGTGAAGGAATTGTCCAAAGCTTGTTATGTTAAACCCAATTTAGCATCTGCAGCTCGAATAAATACGAAATTCGTATTCCATGATTTCCGTTGAGAAATCATTAAACGCCGTCTGAAAATCAGTGCTCAGATCTCGCTTCTTTCGGTCTCCAACAGCAAGGTGCTTGGATACTGTACGGAGCAGGATGGTTACTTCTGATATATTGCATGGGGTTTCTCAGCGAGCTCAAAGATCTGAGCTCACGGGGTCTTTTGGCATTATGCTACTTTTGTGCGCATAATGGTTTTGGGATAACCGGCGCAAGTCGGAAATAAATGAGTAGAGAGTTGGTATGTGTTATGATCCCCCCGTTCAGCATGTTTGAAAACTAACTGAGAGGTGAGGTAAGCTGCTGTTGTTGGGCATGCTGCTCTCGTGCCACGTTGCTAGTCTTCTTAAAAGACTGCACTATGTTGATATCGCAGAAGTAGCACTCGGAGCAAATGGCTACAACAGTGATCGCTCACTATAACGCCATTGCCGATCCACCGGCGAGGGAGCGGTAAATTCGTGTGAGTTCTGTTCACGCAAGCCTCTATAGCCCTTTAAACTTAGGATCTGTTTGAAGATTGAGGTGAGTCCTATCTTTTGCTGCTTGTAGCTTATGCGATCCGGAGAATATTTTGTTGAGATTCAATATCTCTTTCTCCAAACAACATATACAAGGCGAAGTGCTTTATGTTGGATGCGTATCTAGAGTTAGGTCGGATGGATGGGAGAGGCGATCGAGATACATGTTTTGGTTTTCTAGCTCGATACGGGGTTGAACGACTTACTATTTCACCAATCCTCACGCGCTGGTGGGCTGGTCTGTGGGGGACTTTTCCCGCTTTTTAATATCATAGTCTATGTTCGATATTATGGAAGATGGTCGCTTTTTCCACCCTTGTGCGAGCATGTTATGGCCGTGAGAACGATGTTCGTTTTCTCCACCTCTCTGCATTCATATGACCTCAGATACGACTGAGGACCTCTTTCTTTACGGCTTGGTTCAACCTTCACCTTATTCTTTTGTTCGAGACCATCTTCAACCAAGGCCGGATGGACTCTTGTATCCCGGGGGACCTGTCCTGTCCCCTATAGAATTACTGCTCGGCCTCGATGGAAAGCAAGCTTTAGTATATTCTCCAATTCTGAGTGTCCTCAAAAGCTTGAGTACTCTTGAACTAGAACAGAACAGGATACATCAATTCAAGAAGGCCCTGGTTACCCACGTTGCGGGTGAGGAGGTTGCGGTGCTATGAACAAGCGGCGGGGTATGAGGTGTCAAAGCGTTGGACTTTTGTATTAATATAATAAGCCCCCCGGCGCTAAGAACCCCGGCAACCACCGTATGCGTGTATGGCTTTAATGCGTGCGCCTCTGCCACAAGACACGCCCTGCCTCATTAAACATTCATGACTACTGTCTCCTCGCTGCATGTGATGCATCCCTTCCTCAAAGCTGGATGAGGTTTGCTCCTACACGTCCTCGCTCTCCCTCTGGTTGTGAAAAAGGCACTAGTCACACACCATCCACCGGTTTGTTCTCTTCTACACCCCATAACATCAGAGAAAGAACGTAGTCTTGTGTGTGTCATCCCGACTCCTCTACCCATAAACAACGATTTGTAGGGAAGCCTGCATAACTAAAAAACTGGGAGTTCTGTTTTGATGACGTGCGATAACGCTTTTTTTCTTTGTTTTCCCAAAATTCTTCAGTTCACTCCAAATATTACAAGGAGGTCTCATGCGGCCCTTGTATGGAGTAATGCTGCATATACATGTGGGGGGGGGGGGGGGCTCTCTGGTTTCACCGGCTTTTGGATTGTGGTTCGAGTCAAAAGCCCAAAAAAGGTGGTATAAACTGTTTTGTTACTTTTCCAGTTTTGTTTGAACCCTCCTTCTCTTGCAGCGTGATGTTGGAGGCTTTTATCCGCTTTTTCTATATGGTACTGTAGCGCAAGTGGCTCGAGGGAATCTTACGCACTCTCAGTACGCCACAAAATTTACGACGCGCCTCTGTAGCACTAAGTGGTGCTGTGCTTGCACACTGAGTTTTGTGTTGACAATTGGTAAGCGGTCGTGGCCCTTTATTAGCTGGCGGTGCTTCCTTCTTTGCCACCACCTCTGTTCTGTGGATATTCTCTTGCCATCTTCTGTGTATCCTGCTGAATCTAATCTCGCCTTCACTTTAAGCCTTCGTCTGTGCGTGCATCGGCGAAACTCGGCGTTTAGATGGTGACACTTAATGATGTGGCGTTTTAACAACGCCGCCCCCCTTGAAATAGGGTTCTGCCGGTGAATGGTGGTGACAATCTGTAAATATAATTATTAATATATATATATATATAATATATATATATATATATATAATATATATATATTATATATATATAGCTTATATATGTATATATATATATATATATATATATATATATATATATATATATATATATATATCGTATAGGTCATCCAGGTCTATCGGTGTATTTATATAAATTTGTATATTTGGTTTACACAAAACTACTTAAATACCAGTTTGAGAATGGAAACCTTTTCTAAGTAATTATAAGACCTCCATTACCTTTTAATTATCAAGGAACGACGACCTCTTTGTACCTCATTGTCCTTTTGTATTTGTAAATTCCCACTCTATGAACTGTTTCTGACTTACATCGATTTCTCAGTAACTTCCAGCCTATTTTTATTCTTGTGGAATAGAAACAAAAATAGGAAGAAAATGTGGGTCAAGCTTTAATATAGAATTGCGTTCAATGACGTATGAAATAGACAATCACAGAAATACGCAGAAGGATTCCGATTTATCTGAGTATTTAGAGTAACCTAATGGAAGAAGAAGAAGAAGAAGAAGAAGAAGAAGAAGAAGAAGAAGAAGAAGAAGAAGAAGAAGAAGAAGAAGAAGAAGAAGAAGAAGAAGAAGAAGAAGAAGAAGAAGAACAAGAAAAGAAGAAAAAGAAGAAGAAGAAGAAAGAAGAAGAAGAAGAAAAAGAAGAAGAAGAAGAAGAAGAAGAAGAAGAAGAAGAAGAAGAAGAAGAAGAAGAAGAAGATTTTTGTTTGCTTATTGTGTTGGATGTGTTGTTCACTGTCTTAAAACAGATCTGTTTATGTATTTTTAACATCATAGTTGCTACATGTTTTAGCATTAGCATATTATTTTACTTATTTAATGTGACATATGAGTTTGCTTACTTAGAACAGATCTGTTTCTAAGCAGCAAACATCATAGTGCTACAAGTTTGTGAAATTTTGTTTTTGGATTATTTCTCCTACTCAGTGTGATCGAAAATCACCTTCTTAGAACGGATACGTTATAAGCGGTGAACATCAAAGATATATATATATATATATAAAATTATTATATATATATATATATATATATATATATATATATATATAATATAAATATATATATATATATATATATATATATATATATTAAAGTAAGGCTGTAGTGTGATCGATGAAATCACCGTTGAGAACGGATACGTTCTAGCCAGGTTGATCCTTAAACCTTTTGTTGTTTACCGCTCACTTTCAATAGTTGTTGTCCAATGGCCCCGTTCATTGGGATCTATCCATTAGATGATCATTTTTTAGCATTAGATTATAACGAATAAATTAAAATTGACATTGGGAAAATGCCTAATTCCTTTAATTGCGAAATTATGACTTTCTACAGTTTCCATTCATTTTCGAACGTCTTTTCCCTGATGCCAGAATATAGTAAAAATATATATTTTTTCAAAGACGTAAAATTAATCATTCGAGAAGGTTTTGTTCATTGATTTTTAAACGTTAAAACTTTTTCAACATGTGTTGTTTCAATGTTTATCTTCGTTTTATTTATGTAAATAATTAACAGAACTTATCATTGTATAATAGAATTCTTATTGAGATAAATAATTTAATTTTGTTAGCTCACCGCCTCCTTCAGGCGCCCCTAAGCTTTACTTGGTTCCCCTTATTTAAGCATAGGACTTCCCATTCGGCCACTATCGTCCAGGTTAAGAAAACTATTGTTCTAAGCGTCGTGAACATCAAAGCTACTCAAGTTCGACGCCCGAATTCTTTCTAAGATGTATTTTGAACATTTACTAAATCATTTCAACATTTTTAGTTTGATTTTACCATATCTAGGTCACTATTAATTCTAGTGTTTGATAAAATAAAAATAGAGTTGATTTAGAATTCAAAGACCAAATTCCTTAAGGTGCATCTCTAACTTTTCTTGAATTGAATCGATGTTGGCCGTGTTCACTATTTCATAAGAGAGAGAATTATTCCGGACTTTCTCAATTACATTCATTTAGCGATGAATACTTTTTGCGTATATTGGTTTTGAATTTCATTTATGAGAAAGTTATATGTCCATTATTCGTGTTATATTATTAAAAATGGGTATCTAAATTAATTGCTTGTAATCGATGTTGTTCAAATTTATTTAGTATGTTTGAAAACTTCCTATTAATTTTCCTCGTCATTCCATCTTGTCTCTAATGAATAAGATACTAGTTCTGTAGTCATTGCTCGTATGACTTAACTCTCAATTCAGTATTAAATTTGGTTGCCCTTTTTTGAATTCTTTCAATATTTCCTATGTCTTGTTTTAGGTATT
>JABUQX010013866.1:25000-27500 GCA_015478945.1 Trachelipus rathkii
AATTTATTTATTTTGTTTTATTTGCTTTATACATTTTGTTTTTACTAAAAAATTTATTCTTTTTATGTTTATAACTTAAAAAATTTGCATTTTTACATACCTTAAAGCAGTAAATCAGTAAATCAGTAAATCAAACTGCCCTCATACCCTCCTACCTTTCAGTGATCTATTGGATCCTATTGATCTATTGCATTCATGTCATGTTTTGTATAACATATCTCATGCTTTATTTATTTTTGCTTATTCTTGTTTAAAACATTGTTTTAACTAAAAAAATTTTATTCTTTTTATGTTTATAACTTAAAAATTTGCATTTTTACATACCCTAAAGCAGTAAATCAGTAAATCAGTAAATCAAACTGCCCTTCATACCCCCCTACACTTCCATGATCTATTGATCTATTGATTCAAGTCATATTTTGTATAACATAACACAAAAGCTTTTATTTTTGCTTATTCTGTTTTGTTTTCTTTAAACATTTTGTTTTTACTAAAAAAAAAATTATTTATTTTTGCTTATTCTGTTTAAAATATTTTGTTTTAACTAAAATTTTTTTCTTTTCATGTTTAAAACTTAAAAAAATTTACGTTTTTTTCCATACCTTAAAGCAGTAAATCATGTAAATCAGTTAATCAAACTAACCATCCAGCCACCCTTCTACCCTTCCATGATCTATTTGAATCTATTGATCTAGTGATCTATTGATTCAAGTCATATTTTGTATAACATATCTCAAAAACTTTTATTTATTTTGTTTTGTTTTCTTTAAACATTATGTTTTTACTATAAAAATTTATTTATTTTGTTTTATTTGCTTTAAACATTTTGTTTTTACTAAAAAAATTTATTCTTTTTATGTTTATAACTTAAAAAATTTGCATTTTTACATACCCTAAAGCAGTAAATCAGTAAATCAGTAATCAAAGCTACCCTCCAACCCTTCCATGATCTATTGATCTATTGATCTATTGGATCTATTGATCTATTTAACATAACACAAAAACTTTTTTATTTATTTTTTGTTTTGTTGTCTTTAAACATTTTGTTTTTTTACTAAAAATTTATTCTTTTTTATGTTTTATTAACTTTAAAAGTTTGCATTTTTACATACCTAAAACAGTAAATCAGTAAAATCAAACTGCCCTCCATACCCTCCTACCCTTCCATGATCTATTGATCTATTGATCTATTGATCTATGATCTATTGATTCATGTCAGATTATAAGGAATCTTTTGTATAACATACATAAAAACTTTTATTTATTTTTGTTTTGTTTCTTTAAACATTTTGTTTTTACTAAAAAATTTATGCTTTTCATGTTTATAACTTAAAAAAATTACATTTTTACATACCCTAAAGCAGTAAATCAGTAAATCAGTAAATCAAACTGCCCTGCTGATTAGCGTTTGATCCATTGATCTATTGATCTATTGATGTATTGATTCAGTCACATTTTGTATACCATAACACAAAAACTTTTATTTATTTTGTTTGTTTTCTTTTGTTTTTACTAAAAAATTTGTTCTTTTTATGTTTATAACTTAAAAAAAATTTGCATTTTTTACATACCTTAAAGCAATAAATCAGTAAATCAGTAAATCAAACTGTATCCAGCCATCCTCCTACCCTTCCATGATCTATTGATCTATTGATCTATTGATTCAAGTTATATTTTGTATAACATAACACAAAAACTTTTATTTATTTTTGTTTTGCTTCTTTAAACATTTTGTTTTTACTAAAAAAATTATTCTTTTTATGTTTATAACTTAAAAAAATTTGCCTTTTTTACATACCTTAAAGCAGTAAATCAGTAAATCAGTAAATCAAACTGCCATCTACCCATTCGTGATCCATTGATCTATTGATCTATTGATCTATTGATCTATTGATTCAAGTCATATTTTGTTTTATTTTTACTATAAAAATTTATTTATTTTGTTTTGTTTTCTTTAAACATTTTGTTTTTACTAAAAAATTTATTCTTTTTATGTTTATAACTTAAAAAATTTGCATTTTTACATACCTTAAAGCAGTTAATCAGTAAATCAGTAAAGCAGTAAATCAGTAAATCAATAAATCAAACTGCCTTCCAGCCACCTTCCTATCCTTCCATGATCTATTGATCTATTGATCTATTGATCTATTGATCTATTGATTCAAGTCATATTTTGTATAACATAACACAAAAACTTTTATTTATTTTGTTTTGTTTTCTTTAAACATTATGTTTTTACTATAAAAATTTATTTATTTTGTTTTGTTTTCTTTAAACATTTTGTTTTTACTAAAATTTCTTTCATTTTATGTTTATAACTTAAAAAAATTTGCATTTTTACATACCCTAAAGCAGTAAATCAGTAAATCAGTAAATCAGTAAAGCAGTAAATCAGTAAATCAAACTATCATCCAACAACCCTCCTACCCATTCGTGATCTATTGATCTATTGATCTATTGATCTATTGATCTATTGATTCAAGTCATATTTTTTTTTATT
>JABUQX010013867.1:0-60432 GCA_015478945.1 Trachelipus rathkii
TATAATTTATATTATGTATTCTTTATAATTTTATCTATAATATATTATTATTAGTATTTAAATTATTATGAATTTGATTATTTTTTTATTTATTTATTATTTATTATTATCTTATACTTTATATATTATATATCTTATTATATTATATTATTATTTTATTATTATTTTAATTATATATTTATATTTATTTATTATTATTTCTGAATTATTGTGGATTTTCCTTGTTTGATGACGATATCCAATATTTAACAGAGATTTAACCAAATTTTAAAGTATTCCAAGCCATTGTTCCGCTAAAATCTAATTAAAAAATTCCCATTAGCAATTTATATAGTCTTTTTTTAGAGGTGTTTCTTGGCGGCTCAGGGAAATTATGGTTATTTATAATATCAATATGTATATATAGATTATATATAATCTACTCACTTATCATATATGCAAATACTGATTAATACCTATCTAGATATTATAAATATAATATTTTAATAGATAATAGATATAAATTATACTATTTAGTATTATTATATTATATATATGTTTTACTATATATTGAAATATATATTATTTTATAATATTATTATCTATATCTTTAACTCGTAGTTACCGGCTCGGTAGCGATTAGTATGAACAGATTTGATATTTATTAGTAATAGTATCCGCTATACCATTACTATATATATAATAACATCTATATTTATATTTTAGCTAATAATATTTCATAATATATATATATTATATTATAATATATATATCATACTCTTTATATATATTATTATCTAACTGTCTATCCTATACACAGTATTATCAATGCTGTTTGAATTATACTAATATATAATTAAAGATATTTATTCAATAAATGCCATAAGTACCAGAGATAATATTGACGTGTGAATATTATTTTTTTCATAAACTTCACAACTTATCTAATATCAGTTAATTTACTAGAAACAAAATTAATTTAAAGGATGCCTAATTCAAATGCTAGGTATAACATTGCTGTGGTAAACGATTTAACGACTATCCAATATTTACGAGATTTATAAAATTTGAGTATTTAATAATACATTATAGTTATCAATATATACTATATAGACATAGTGGTATTAAGATACAGATTTAGAATATGTTATAGTTATGTATATGATTGCGTACAGCAGAGATGGAAGAGAGGAAGAGAAGAGAGAGAGAAGAAGAGAGAGGAGGAAAGAGGAAGAGAGAGAGAAGAGGAAATTATCCGGGAGAGAAGATGGGACAGGAGAGGAGAGCTCAGTTCATTACTAGAGTTCCCTTTGTAAAGAAGTTTAAATTCTTTTTTAATACTTATGTTTAAATTTTCCGTCTCCAAACATATTATATAAATAATACTATAAGATTATTTTATGCTTAAATATTGTTATAAACTTGGAATAATTGAAACAACCTACACATTAGATACTAATTTTATATTATACTAGTTTTAAGTATTCTACTTACTATAATAGTATATTAATATTTTATATCATTTAGTGTGTTGTCCATTGTGGTCTTTTGTTGTTTGTGGTATTTTGTGTGTGTGGGTGTGTTGTGTGTGTGTGTGTGTCTTGTGTGTGTGGTTGTTGTTGTTGTGGGGTGTTGTGTGTGTGTAGGGAGTGGTCACGACTTGGTATGCAAAAATATTGGCCATCGAATTTATTATAAAAAAGGACGTACCACCAGCGGAAGATATAAAATCTGTCTATTAGAACTTGTTTAGGACATTAAACAATTTTTGTGGAATGTACAAAAAACAATAACCAATTGCGCTTATTGTGCGAGAATATATCTAAATTGCAAAATTTAAATGGCATGTCATCGCACAAGGGTCATCGGGAGAACACCATTTCAATTCTCCCAATTGAATTATTTAATTCATTAAAATGTGCATTTCCATGGTAGCACTAAGAAGATTTCCGGAAATGTCAAAAGTGAAGGTGAATTTAAATAACAAAAAAAAACAAAAATTAAAAAAAATAGCAACACCTAAAAAAGATTAAAAAAGAACGCATTTCCTTGAGGAATGGAGCGGGATCTCGTCGGATCTTGTTTTTACGCCGCCCGCTCTCGTTCGTTTCACTTCTCTCGCTCACAGTCCACCAAAAATGAAAATAAAAGTTACGACGTAGGAAGGACTATTTTAGGATGGAAGAAAAGAATAAAGTGCGAGAGAGAAGAGACGAGAGGAGGAGAGAGAGAAGAGAGAGAGATTTGAAGAGAGAGAGAGAGAGAGAGAGATACGAGACGGAGGCTTGGTAAGGCATAAGACGCGAGCGCCGGCTAGGAACTGGGAGAGAGTGAGAGAGAGAGAGAGAGAGAGGAGACGATTCGAGAAGAGAGGGTGAGAAGAGAGAGCATGAAAGAGAGAGAGCTGAGAGATTGAGAGAGATGATGGATCTCCGCACAGAGAGGGAGAGAAGAGAAGAGAAGAGAGGAGAGAAGGAAAGAGACTGAGAGAGATGCACAGGGACGGAAAGCGGATAGAGAGAGAGAGAAAATGACAAAAAATAAAAAAACAAAAATCCGTAAGGCAAACTATAGGAGAAACCAATAAGGAAAACGATAAGCACTAGTTAAGAGATTAAAAAAATACAACAAATCTTAGCCTTATTGAGAGGGCGGGTAGGAGGAAGAGGGAGAAGGTGAGCGGAATGGGGAAGGAAGAGGCGGATGTGGGAAGGAAGGTAATAACAGGAGCATATGCGAGCAACAAAATTTAATATCTGAAAAAAAAAATAAAGCATCAAACCAGCTTAGAATAAATTAAAAATACTTCCAACATTTTAACCCTTATTATTATATTATTATTATATTCATTAATATTATTATTATAATCATTATTATTATATTATTATTATATATTATATTCTTATTATCTATTATTATATTATGGTATTATAATATTATTGTATTATTATTATTATATTATAATCATATTATAATTATTACATATGTCATTCATTATTCATTATTCATCTTATTATTATTTTATATATCTATTATTATATAAACCACTATTATAAGAAAGTAACTATTAAATTACAACAATGACAAGCTTAACACATTGACAGTACCATTTTCACACTTTATTTCAAGGCTTCGCTTACAGTAGAGAGAAGTGCGCGCGCGCGCCCCTCATAAAGGAAAACGCTCTAAAAACACAACTATTCCCATCCTCAAACTCTCCCGCCAGTAGGCAAAATCATACCTCCACTCCCTATCATCAGCCAATCACGGTCCATTGCCTAAGTCCGAAAACTGCTAAAGAAGAGGGCTTTACACAGCGCATCCTGAGGTTCAAATGGTAAGAGTTGCAGGATTTCCTCTCAGAAGTCGCTTCTTCGAATTTTCATTCCTTTAAAAGTTAAGAGGAACACAATTTCCTCCAAAAACTTCGATCCGTTCCAGAGACTTTAAACAAAGGTGAGGACCAAAAGTAAATAGTTTGCAAATATTTCGCCTCTGACTCGACTGGCATCTTCAGACACGCAGGTTCACATGAAATTTATTGTGGAATGGCTACAATTAGAAGTGTACTTAATGGACTTGAATTTTATTGTTATTGGCCTTTATATTACCTTACAATATATTTAAGCATTTCTATCTGCAACTGACATCAACGCCGTCATGTGGTAGCGACACCAACTTCACCATTAGCGCGGGCCAAGCCACTCCCAGACGATGAGAGGACAGAGTGGAGTGATGAAAGTGTTTGACATCTACTTTCCGACAGTCTCTAGAGCTTCATTTTAGTTATCATTCATTTAGCATAACTACAAAGCTACATCAGGACTGGAGAGAGAGAGAGGAGAGAGAGAGAGAGCAGAGAGATCGAGAGAGACGAGATACGACGAAGACGAGACAACGAGAAAGAACGGCCAAGACGAGACGTGAGAGATGAAAAGAGAATAAGAGGGATGAGAGAGAGAGAGAAATTTTCAATTTAAAGCAATATTTATGTAACGAAAAATGAAAATAAAACTTTCTATAAAGAAACTTTATTTTTCTGTAAAAGACAAAAATAAAACTAATTTAAATTTTACCTAATAATAATAAATAATAATTTATCAAATTCACAGCCTGATTCTCGGAATTCTCTTCCGTTGAAGAGTTATCTAATCATCAGCTGTTTAGTCTTAACCAATCTTGTCGCACAGGCTTTCGTGCTCTTTCTACTTCCATTCTCTCACCAATTATCTTCCAATAAGCGTACGTTTTCTTTTAACCACGATTATATATTCTCTCCTCAGCCAGCTTTTCCACTACTTTGTACAACACTCTAAACATCTTTTTTAGACGTTGTGTGTTCTTATATATTCCGTTCAGTGTTTCTTGATTATGAATGCTCCTCATTGTCTCTTTCTTTTACCGCACTTCGTTTAGAAAACAGGTCTTTCAATAATATAATGAATCACATAATAATAATTATAATAATAGATTAATAATTAATAATACATATAATAATAAAATAATCAATAATTATAATAATAAATAATCAATACATCAATAGATAGAACTTTAGATAATAATATATAATATATAATAAAATATATAATTCTGGGGAAATAAATCAATAATAATAATAATTTCGAATTTCCACATTTCAAAAAGCTTATCCTGAGAGTAAGAAAAATACATACCTTACATTGTCCAAGTATTTACAACTTCAATTCGTTAGTAGCAATAATTATAGATAACAAATAAAATAATTTCCCCTAGTATCTGAAATGGGTCTACGAATGCAACACAGTGTCGTGTCCTGTTGAGACCCGAAAATAGTAATTAATTTAACCGAAAGCTATAAAATAAATAAGTAATTCAGATTAATTAATAATAAATAATAAAGTAATCAATAATAATAATAATAATAATATATAATAAATAATTTAATAATAATAATAATAATATAATAATCAAAAATAATAAGAATGCAATAACCATAAAAAGAAATCCATACAAACATACAGAGCAACAAAAAAAATTAACAAACCACAACAACAACCAATAACAACAACAAACACACAACAACAACAACAACAACACCACAACAACAACAACTAACAACATAGTAACAACAGACAATAATAATAATAATAATATAATAATAATTAATAATAATAATAATTAATAATTGAATAATAATATTAATAATAATTTAATAATCTAATAATCAATAAACAATAAATCTAATAATAAAATAATAAGTGAAATAATAATAATAATACATTAATAATAATTAATAATTAATTAATAATAATTAAGATCAATAATAATAATTAATGAACTAAATAATAATAATAATACATAATAATAATAATAATAATAATTCAATAATTAATAATAAAAAATAATTAATACATAATCAATACATAATAATAATAATAACTAATAATAATAATAAAATAATAAATTAATCAAAATATAATAATAATAATAACTAACGCTAAATCTATATAAGTCATATAATCTTTCATAATCTTTATGTTAACAAATCTGATATGAAATCGAAGAAAAATATCACTTATTCCTTTCTTTACTTTATCTTTTTTTTATGTCTTATGAATTCTTAGATATAAAAAAAAAGAAAAGAGTAAGATAATAATAAAATACATTCTTAATTCACAAAATTAATAAAAAAAAACACATATTATTTTTGCATAGATACTCGATTTAAAAGTTGGATATAACTCAAGAGTGAACAGAAAGAATAATTGTGAAAATTTGAAAATAACTGTTTTCTCTTTCCCAATTGGCTTCCAGCGAAAAATATCAATTCTATCTTATTCACTTTTTACATACTAATATTAATAATATTTTCGATAGTTTTTATTTAAATATATACTATATATATCACTTAATATATATATATATACCAGTATGTATATATATATAATATATATATATATAATATAAGATATAGATTACTAACATATTATATAATAGTCAGTCATAATATATAATAGGCTCTCTAATCATATATACTATAATTATTATATATCTATATAAATATAAAATTAATATATAGATATATACTATAATAGTATATTAGTAGATATATAAATATATATAATAGTACTATATATATATATACTATATATATATATATATAATCATATATATATATAATACTATATATATATATATATTGATATATATTAGCGTTGCCCAACGCTATCGGGCTGTGGTGCAGTGGGTCTGAGGTGAGGTCGCACTGAGTGCAGAGAAAAACAAAAAGTGCGGTGCGGAGCGGGGCGCGAGCGATGCGCAGCCGGACGCCAATCACAAATTAACGCGCTTGCAGTGCATGGGCTGCGGAGCTGTTCCCGTTGCCACACACACCATCATCCGACACGCTTGCAAGGGACTAATTTCCCGAATACATTAAAGAGAAAGAGAGAGAAAAAACAATTGGTGGGATATACTATATATCTAAGTTCAGATATTATTATGTTATCATATATGAGATATATATCTAGTATATAACTATAGTAACATATATATAAATATTATATATATATATATATATCTACTATATATATTTTAGATATAATAATATATATATATTATATATGGGCGTGGGCCGATTCTTCACTGGAGCTACTTTCCAACGCTTTAATGGATTCAATATCAATAATTCATTTTGCTTTTTAAGTGTATCTGCGATGAGGCTTATAGTTATGTTCTCGAGAAGATTCAAGAACAACATGGCAAAGAACATTGACGATCAAATATTCATTAACGTAATCGTTGCCCGAATCACCACCTTCGACTGGGTTCCCGAGGTGGGCTGGTCATTGCGTTCTGCTGGGCGCTTTAGGTCTATGCATCATTTCTTCCCAAGTTTTCTACGCTAAACCAACCGGATTATCTAAGATTCTAATTTCCGCCTATCCTAATGACCAACGACCCCTATTCTAGTCTTCGT
Source organism: Trachelipus rathkii (assembly GCA_015478945.1). Taxonomy (NCBI): domain Eukaryota; kingdom Metazoa; phylum Arthropoda; class Malacostraca; order Isopoda; family Trachelipodidae; genus Trachelipus; species Trachelipus rathkii. The sequence goes on from JABUQX010013867.1 coordinate 6,938, forward strand.
CGTTTGTTCGGGTATGTGGAATGATTGTCGTCGTGTGATTCCTAATCTTTGCATTAGTTTTCTTCCGCTTTTGGAATTGGCCAAACTTTTGTCCTAACAAATCTAGTGTCTCTTTCTTGTGTTCACGCGGAAGCCTCGTAAAGCGATTTCACCGAACTTACCCTCTCTGTAATCAGTACATACCTATCCCTATAATCAGTACATACTCTCTTTAATATACTTATTAGAAGGTTAGAGATGTCATCGGGTGTACAGACTCATAAACCCCTCATCGTACCGCCGTTTTATTCAGCAAATGCGATCGCCTGCAAGGACATCTTCTCCGTCATGGGGTCATCAGTCCCTTTCAGCCTTATATCATTAAACCATCTGCTCAGTGTTACAGCCTCTTAAAAATCAATAGGTTGGATACACCGTGTCACCAATTCTTTACGGCTTACTTAACGGCTATTTAACACTTGATTTTGAAAACTAGGTTATTGTTTGATCATATATGTTCCGAACTCTCACATCTTCAAAGCGGCATGACTGGAGACAAAGCGTGTTCATGCAACAACAATTTGTTTTTAAACAAACCTTTTATAAAAGCCACAATGATACTTTTTTTAAAGAAACCAAAAAAACACCATGTTTTATTAAAATATATACTAAAAAAACATAAAACTCTATTTTAAACTAACAATTTTTACTGCAAATTCAACAAAAAATGGTAGAATCATCGATAATTTTCTCCACATCGCCATTTTAAAGACTCTATTAGATCTTCAAGACAAATGCAAATAAAAGTGGAGTGTGAGCACTAGATTTTTTTATATAAAAATGAAAATACATTTCTATACGCCTCACATATGCCAGAATCATGTACATTTTAGGATATAATTCTATATATGATACTATATACTATAGATACACAGTACTATATATATATTATATATACTAACATACGTATACTTAGACTACTATGGATATATATATATATAAGATATAATTATATATAGAATAATATATTTATAGTACTATTATATAAATGATCTTCTATTACCCTGTCGTGAATCTGAGAGTGAAGACCCAATGTGTCATGCCTGTAACATCTTGTTCCTTGTGAATTCCGTGTGTGTTTGATTATTAGGGATAAAGTTACCTTCATCGTTATCTAAATCTCTCCTGACAGAAAACCCCTGTGGGGTTTCTCGATGCCTTGGCCTAAGAGATAAGCATTGCCATTCAACACTTAATAAGCAACTTGGGAACTTCGAAAGAAAAAAATCAGTTTTAAACTTTGCACTATATTCTCCGCAAAAGCGGCTAATTAGGCAGCGTGTTCACATTTAATATGAGACACCGTCCACTGAGCAAGAATGTTCACATCTTATAGTTTATAATGTTTAACAGGCACCATAGTGTGAGGGTGCAGTGGTTATAACACAAGTTTTCCGCAAAGAAGCCTGACTGAGGGAAGAAGTACTTCTACGAGACACGTCTACAGCTCTCGAGGAGCCATTATCAAAATCGCAGAACTGCACAGCAAATTGAGAAACAATCTCTCTTCCCATGCTGCCCTGAAAAAGGTGCCCCCAATATCACTAGCTAAAATTTCCATCCGGTTGGATACATGTGTCGGGAAAGGCGCACACAAGGATGGCAGTTGATGGCGGGATCTGACGTAGAGTATATGTTAGACATATTGCCTTGAGAACAATAAAACACTGTAGGTCGAATCGCAGAGTCAGAGAACACATCGTGTAGTTGCACTAATGTCGCAGTGACCAAACCTTTAAGTTGAATGAAGGGACCACAAGGCCGGAGTACAGAATTAGGATTAGTTTTATCAATTTCAGATTTAGTCTGTGTCACTGTTTCTGATAGGCGAGTCGACCACTTTTCATTTGAAGGGTTGAGGATCAAGCAACCTCATGAAGTCGTACGAGGGTATCTTGCACAATCTTCACCGCGACACAAATTTCAACCATATTATGTAAAATATTTTCTTGGAAGTAAAAGAACTAGCTTTTGTTTCCTTACCTTCATATTCCAAATGTCCAAAACATTCCCTATTTATATAGACCACTACTATCAAAGCTACCATACACAACTACTACTCCTACGGCAATCCTTCACGCAATACTGTCTGAGAATTCAAAAAGAGGAATCCCTTTCCAAATATGAATTAGACTATATAATAGTACTTATTATAGAAATTATATATAGTATATACTAATATATAGCTAATATATAATATATACTTATATATATATATACTATATAGATATATATATATATATATACTATATTCTATACTATATATAATATATACTAGATACTCCAAACATACAAAATACCATCCTTTTAATATATAACTATATATATAACCCTATATAATATCATAATTAATACTATTATATATATAGATTGGGCTAGCACCGGAATTTTTGCGCACCGCACCGCCTTAGAGTGTGCTCACCACGCATCGCATCCCACTAGAGCAAAGCTCCCACTCACAACAAGACAAAGTAAAATTACTTTGTCACCGACTCCTCCTCCTTCAACTAGTTTTTGTTCACCGCACCGCCATCGCGATCGCAACACTCACTCTTATGTTTCCGAATCGCATTTGCAGTTTACGCAACCCATGCGCACCCAGCACTCGCTTCTCATAAATTTTCAAAATTCGCACCGCACCGCGTCAGTTGAAATATTGTCACTGTCATCCGCACACCGCACATTACCGGCATAAATAAGCGCACCTACGCACCCACGCACCGGTGACTCGGCCAACATTATAACTTCCACCTACACAAAACAGACATAAAAGGGTATCCGTCGGTAATATATACCACAGAGAGAAAAGCATAACCGTACACGTTGGCATCCTATTACCACAAATAAAAGACATTTAAAACGGAACACGTGTAAATTCTACCACAAATCTTCCACCATCGTAGAGGCCCACAGTGCTAGATTAAGGTAGGATTGTATGTGACGGCAATACTCTATTTACCCCTAACGTCCCCCAAATTCCTCCAATTTGACCTCCCCATATCTTCATGGATCGTAGTAGACTGGTTGTAAACGGAAAAAAACAACAAAAAATTGCCGTAGGCCGTTTGGTAATTCGTGCCCTCGAGGTACACTGCGAGGCAGGACGTAAAGGATCAGTAACACTTCACGGTAGCGATGCTTATAATTCTACGCTGCCATATCAATCTATTCTCCGATGAGTTCCAGTTTGATCCCTCCTGCCTTATACGCACGATTACACCAAGCCACTGATGAAAGAATTTGCATACGACAAGCCAAGAATTTCATGAGCTTTCTCACTTGATGACAATCTTCACAATTTGGAATGCGGAAAAACTACGAACGTACTCATCTCCTCGTCCCATTGCTTCCTAAGCAAAATTCGTGAGTAATTTTTCAAGATCTCCATGGCATGTCTCATCCAGGTGTCAAAACTTCTCTTCGATTAGTGAAGACGCACTACTTCTGGCCCCAATATATAAAGCTATTCGGGTTATCATGCCGACTCACATCTTGTCAAATCATATGTCAAAGTCCAAGATTCAACGTCATACAAAGTTAAACCTGTTATCATTAGAAATTCTTCCCCACGCTTTGACAACTCCTACCACATTCGACATTGTCCGTGTTTACCCTCCAACCACCGCTATTATCGATTAATCTTCTACCAACCCATATTCGATCTTATTGTTTCTCACCTTTGTCCATGATAGAAACACGACAAGAGGGATGGAATAGCTTTCCTCTCAAAAACACCACTGCAAATCGGTCTCTTACCCGTTCTTAACAATGGATCTCTCTACGGATTCGGCGTGCCTTTATAGTACATTCACGACGCGGACCTCAGTTTAAAGTGAATTTTTTTCTCAGAACTATTTTTCCCGTTTAATTGGATTGTTCCACTCGTACGCTTCTACGAACTGAGGTGATGGCACGCGAAAACCACATCCGCTACTAATCAAACGATTTATTCACTCGATTTTCTGCTCCCCCAATAATTATGATTCTCTTTAATCTTACCACCATTTTTTGCTTTCGTCTTGCTTTATTATTAATAACGTATTACTACACTATATAATATGTATAGTCACTTATATAATCTATATATGTTATATATATACTATATATAAGAGATTATAGAAGTAATAGATACATATATATTATATATATATATATATATATATATATATAGGTTTTCCCCTCCATTTCTGTTTTACGACTCCTCAGTGTTTAATTTTTTTTTTTTTTTCTTTTAATATAGTAGCTACTATATGATACCAAACATGAATTTCAGTGGTAACGGCATGATTCAAAATTTCGACAGTATTTTTAAATAATTTTATAAAAATCACATTATGTCTAAATATCTTTGAGAAAAAATAAATAGCTTCGAAAGTACTACCACTACAGGAGAAAACCAATCTACATATTTGAATCCAGGCGCTAATCTGCCGCTTCATTACATAAACAAAAAATGTAAAAAAAAAAAAAAAAAAAAAAAAAGTAGCACCCTATATATATTTTTTTCGTATCTCGACCTTCCTCGAGCGGTGCCACACGCAGAGAAACAGCCGTGATCCATCATTGATATCAGCGTATAGAGTTATTTACAATAAATGTAAAAAAAAAATTAATAAAAAAAACTGCAAAAAAAAAAAAAAAAAAAAAATTTAGGGCTCGAGCCGACGGGGACAGAAGGGGGGACGTTTTCCATACCCCGTAGGGAGGGCGGAAGGAACCCCGCGACCACCCAAATACCACAGAGCGGGGGTTCCGGAGTATCCTCTCTGTCGGAGGGGGGAAATAGACCTACCTTGGTAGTTCCCCCGGAAGGCGAGAGACCCCGACTCCTGCATCTTTGCGGTTTACCCTTGGTATTCCTTTAGTAAAAAAAAAAAAAAAAAAAAAAAAAAAAAATTTTAAACTACGGTCGTAAAACGGAAAAAGGCTAAGTATAATTTTTTGAATCATGTTCTTACCACCGTGAATTGAATTGTTAGGATTTGCAGATGTAGAAACTTAATTAAAAGAAAATAAAAAAAAAATTCCAAAATGACGGAGTCGTAAAACAACAGGTAAGCTATACTATATATATTATATATTATACTATATATACTACTATATACAATATATTATATATAAATACTACTACTACTATTATATACTATACTATATATATATATATATTAATATATATATATGCATATACTACTATATACTATATATAATATAATATATATATACTATAGCTAGATATTCTTTTTTTGTCTTTTATTTTTGCATGCAAAATATACAATCTTAAATGAACATAAAAAATTAAAATAACTAAGATTGTTTTAAAGGCTGCTCTGTTCCAAATTTCTACACTATGTCAACAAAGGATCATGTTCCAGACAGTATTCTGTATATTTCGATGTAACATTTAGTAACTATTTCCAAAATAAATCAGTTTACTATAAGCAGAATAATCGACCCCTTATCACCATAAATTATCGATTCTCAATATCGATAATTTTTTTAATTTATGAAGTTTTTAATATTTATATTTTTTCAATTTTCAACAAACTCTTGGCATTTGGCATTGTCACTAACCCTGGTATAAAGTATAATCACAATTTTTTTTATATCTCACAGTTACTTATCCTTCCTGATTTTCCATTTTCGATTTATCACCTAGAAGGAAAAAAACTTCAATAAATCAGTTAACAAAAATAATACTATCTATAAGAAAAGTTTTTTACAAAATATGACTTGAGTGACGTCACGAGTCTCAAAAAATCGAAAAAAATTCAAAAAAAAAAAATTTTTTGATTTTTTTCTCAAAAAATCCAAAAAAATCACCAACCCTGCAACGTCTTCTTACCATGCCCAAGCAAATGGAAAAATCGAAATGAGTTTCACCGATCCTTTGAAAACAGGGCAATCATTTCTAGAAGACTGATGCGCTTACTCCTGATTGCCCATCATTCTTTTTTAGCCTCGATGTATACCTAATGATTCAGGTTACTCCCCTTTTCAAGCTCTAATAGGAAAAACACCATTTATTACCCGCGAATCTCTTTCCTTCAAATCCTCTTCAACACTTCATTTCCCGTCTTTATTAAGTTTTCTTCGAGTAGACCTGAGCAAGCACTCATTCACAACTCCAACCTTTGCATAAGTCACGCCGATGTTTTTTCATCCCTGAAGCTTTTAAAAACATGTACACATGATAGACGTACGCGTTCAATCGATCATCACAGCAGACTGTTAGCAGCTCCACCACCGGACACCGTTCCTTATGCTTCAACCGGTCGATCGATGTTTCAATTTACAGTACCAACGGGAAAGAGATTGATATGTTTTCCATTGGATCGATTGAAACCTGCATATATGCCTCCGTACATAAACGTCAGATGATTGTACCAACGAACAGATGCCCCTTCCGTATCCGATGTTCCGTACATTCAGTGCTTAACAGAAAGACACCTCCTTTACGAAGAAAAACCCTCTTCATTTTAATGCCATAACATTACCTTGTATTTTTGACATGCTATATATTAATACATTTTAAATTTTGTATGTTTATGCATTCAAAATTTGCATTATGTTTAGACCTTCGATGTACCAAATGGCTTGTTAATTTTGATATATTCTTTGATCTCATAGGCATACTATTTTCGCCTTCAAATGTTTGTATGTGTATGTGCGCATCATAACTAGATATGCTTTCATTTGAAAGTGCTTTTTTTATTCACTTTATCATTTTATTTCATTATTTGTGACGCTCTGACATTTTTGCACTATATGTTTGCAGCGCCTTTTACGAACAATGCACTCAATATGCATTACATGTTGGACTCGATGATTATCTTTTAATACCTATTTTAACATACTCACCGACTCCGTGTTGAGTGGGAAGTAATCCATGCACCCTCAATTATAACTTTACATTTCAAAAAAAAAACATTAAAATTTACTATTTTATGTTAATACTTATGCTAAAATTTGCTTGAGCAAAATTTTAGTTCAAACAAAATATATATATCCCGCCCTGTTGACATAACTCAATCAGAAGACAATCAGAAGAATAGAATTCATTTAAAGTACTCTCTTTAGTACTCCCTTCTTAGAACTTCAAGAAAAAAGCAAAATCCAGGAAAGGGGAGGTAAATTCACGCGCATAAACCGTCGACTCAATCTCGGATTATCAGAATTCGAAAAAGAAGAATCAGGAAAAGGACGTGTAAACGCGGCAAAGCAGTCCATAACTACTGATCGACTTACGAACTTGCGAAAAAGAAAGAGTAATATCAACAGAAGGACTTTCATTACTTTTGTTGGATTAATCGTCGTTTATTTCAAATCCTAATGTAACTTGTGTTGCGCTTTATAAAGAGATATTAGGAAACTTGTTCCAGTTTCTAAAGAAGAAGTTCTATTGCAGAACTTTTGTTCTGTCTCATAAAGAGACAGTTTACAGCAAGCGTTTGTTCTTGCTCTTCATAAGGAGAAGTTCTATTAGGACGAACTTCCTTGTTCCTGCTTTTCATAACAGAGAAGTTGAATCGAGAGGGGCGTTTCGTTGCTGACTAGTTGTGAAACAAAACTTTAACTCAATCATACTTAATTATATAAGGGGCACTTAAGAAGAGACCACCTACATCGTCAAAGTCCTTAAATCGACCTACTATAATATATATATATATATATAATATTATATAATATTATATATATAATTATATAATATAACATATAGTATATATATAATATAATATAATATATATAACTAATATATTAGATTAAATATATTATATATTTCATTTACAAATATATATTATATTATATATATATATTTATTAATTTATAATATATATTATTATTTTATATATATATATATATTATTATATCATTATATATATATTGATATATATTATTATTAATACTATAAATATTATATAATATATATATATATTACATATATATATATAATATATACATTAAGTATATATAATAATAAACTATATTATATATATAATATTATATATATAATTAATTAATTTATTTATAATTTTATTATAATTTTACATATTAATTAAGAATATATATATATATATAGTGTATATATATTAATATATATATTATATATTTTATATATAGGATATACTTTAAAATATATATATATATATACTAATTATAGTATTATATCCATATACTGTATATATATATATATATATAATATATATATATATATATATATATATTTTATATATAGTTAATATATATACTATATATATAGTATATATTATAATAATAAATATATATAATATATATATAATATTATAAAGGGAGTTTGAAGCCGGAGCCCAGAAGTTGCTGAGCCGAAGTCTTAGCCAGATATTTTGATATGAAATCGAATCCGGCAAAAAATTACCGGCTTATATTATTTGTCATAAAGATTCACTGTATAGTAAAGACTACGATAAGTCATTATCTATTAGATGAATTCAGAATTTTGATTAATTAGTGTATAGTACAGAATTAGCAACAGTGATATACAATATTTATACAATTTTCCACTATAAAGTGTATAATTCTCAATGATACCATACGGCATTAGATTTCTACACCTGTTGTCTTGGTACTATGAGACTATCATAGTATAAATATAACTCAAATTTACACACATACATACACACACACACATCATATATATATATATATATATATTATATAAATATATATATATATACTATATATATATAGTAATATATACACACAACACACACCTAATATATATATATATATATATAATATATATATATATATATATATATATTGTGGTACTAAATTGAAGAATTCGCAACGCAATTGCAAACTAATAATTCTTTGTGATTTATATTTAAATCTAGTTAGAATTTTTTAATAGCATAATTTATTGATGTTTAATGTATTAAACCCTTTTAAATATAAATTAGCAACCTTAAAGTATTCTCAAATTGCTGAAAGTGTACAAATAATGAAATAACTCTTACACCATTCGTGCAGTTATGCTTATTGGGTACATAAGAAATTATAAATATTTTACTTTAACAATAGCTTTGCATTGGATATTAACGAAAAAGATTTTCTTCGAGGAGCAAATTTCAGTTTAAGTCGACTTCTGTCTATTCTTCCAAACCTCTTTGAATTCTCCAACAGGAATAGTCACTCATGAGTGTGTCCCACCTTCCTCGATATCTCTTCTTCACAGTTCTTATCCTCTTTTATACATTTATATCTCTGATAGAAGTTTTTCATATAGCCTGATAACTAATGAAAGAAAGACAACTTCCAAGAAGTTTTTAAAAAATTACTTTACTTTAAACGAATATAGTGGAAGATAAAAAACCATTTAAAAGGATTTTTATTAAAAGTACTAGTATACTTATACGTTTAACAGTTCGTACTCTTACAGAGTATATGCATTTATAATGCACTTATTATTTCTTCAACATTACGCATAACAAAAACAGATTGTTATTCACATCCTAAACATTATAATTAAGATTTTAGTGTAAAATACATATTTTAGTTTACGCTATAATGTGATTAATTTTAATTTATATATTTTGTTAATCATGTAATTTAGTATAACATTATTAGTGATATTATTAATAATCTACGTATATTATCAGTATTATTATAAATATTGCAATTATTGTAATTATCATCGTTATATATTGTTTACAATTAGTACCATACTGTATAGATTTATGAGTTTTAGTGATTTTATCCTTAATAGCATCAAAGAGAGTTTTAACAGGGGATGTTCTACTACGACAAAGGGGTTCAGCAGGGAACTCGCGACGATATAAACTGAGAAAATCAGGTTTGTACTTGCTCGTACTGAGATATTTGGCAAATATCTGAAATAGAAATTAAAAAAATACTTTACTAATGGTCCACAGGTTATTAAAATATTTAAAGAAAATACAAAAATATATTAAATTGAAATTGTGTTTACTTACAGAATCATACAAATGAAGACTTTCGTTAAGAGAGTGTCCTTCTGCAAGAGAATCCCAAAACCATCTCTCTTTGACAACAAATGCTCCCGACGGAAAATTTAAAGTTTCTACTAGTTCACATGTGAAACTTACTACAACATGGGTGGCTGAACTGTCTTGTAAAGTTGTTGAAAAACCACCATTCTTTTTAATATACAATTCCATATTAGTTCAAGATCTAAAAAGTGACAAAATTATCACTAATAATAACATTTTAAGTCATATCTCCAATTAATTCTCTATACCAAATTCATATATAGTAGATTTTCTTAAGACGACTTAAATTACATTCCCCGCTTTATGGTTTTTTTTGGAACAATAGATATTTCACCATAAATAACCGAAATATTGGTTTTAAAATCAAATGAGCCATTTCAGTGTTTTATTATAAAAATGAAAAATAATTTTACCTATTAAATTTTGCCTGTTATTGATATATAGAAGTATGTTTAACCTAAATTCTTATTTGAAATGGTGCAATATTTTAAAAAATTGAACAATGTCCAAAAATTCAATTTTTCGAAAATCAACTTTAACCTTAATATCTCTTATGGGAATTTAAAAATCAAAATATTCACACATTATTATACTAACCATAATATTTTCTTGCACCTTGCAAATGACTTTTTTAAGTTCGTCTTTAAAGAGAAACCTTCATAGGAGGAACGTAATCCAAAATGAAAAAATTCTTTAATTTGTTATGATACCTATTTATCTTATTAGATTTCAAACTACAGACAAATGAAATGTTGCATGCCAAAGAAATAAAACCGATAAAAAAATTAATTATTAAGTTTAAATAACATCACGAATTTCACCATTTAATCTAGCTGTAAATGAGCAAGAAAGCTAAATCTAAGAATAAACTTAATTACGTATATATTAATAAAATATATATATTAATATAATAATAAATATAATATATATATATATATAAGATATATATATTATATAACATATAATATATATATATAATTATATATATATATAATATACCGTTGCCATTCTTTGGAAATCTGGTTTTTATAATATATAATGCTACAAAGATTTGTACCACAATATTATAAACATGTATACAAACAAGCCTTATAAATAACCTTTTCATTCCATTTCTCATATCAAGGGTCACGATTATCTTCACAATCCTCGCTGTAATATCCATTTATGTAAAATAATACTATAACAACATCCTTACACTCTCTCGTCAAAAAAATTATACTTGTAATGCAATCATAATTCAAAGTATTAAAAAAAATTATCTTTGAAGCATGAAAATATCTAATTTTCAAGTAACAATACCATTAACATAAGTATAAAAAATAATTAAAGAAACCTTTAATACTTACAAACTATTCATTTATCTATATCAAATTACTCTTAAATAGTGCCAATAATCATTAAGAGATCAATTTACATATATATAAATAATATATTAAATATAAAAATAATACTTATAAAATAATAATAATCTATATATAATACTATATAAATAGTTATTATATATAATACGATATAATATATTTAATACTAATAGACTATTACTGCATAATTATTCATATGGTCATTATTATAGTAACATAAAACAAAAACTTTAAATTGCAAAATAATGAAAAGATTGTCCATCATATCCGTTAATAATATATAAAGTATATATATATATACAGAGGATTATAGGCGACGACGGCACACCCTGAAGGGGATCTAAACCTATAATAGTATAGTATAATATATATATTATATACATTATAAATATATATATATAAAATATATTATATACTATATATAATATATATAAACTAATACTTTCAAATTCCAATTTCTTCAGTTTACCCTGTTTTTACTTTATAAGCGATAACCTATTAAAGGTAATATAGCTAATATATAATATATATATAAATATATATTAATATGAATATATAATAGATATATAATTACTATAATATATAACTATAATATATATAGACGTAGGCTTTAAATAACTACTATATATAAATATATATACATATAGCAAGCGGAGCTACCGCTAGCGTACGTCCTACCACACTTGCCATAGCATGGAAATGAAGCCGCACGCAGAGACCGAGGTGTATATGTAAAAAATATTATTTTATAGCAACGCTCTAATTATTTCTTAATTAATCATCTAATACTATTTACAAACAACACATTAAATATCCTTCACTGGTTCAAAGTAAATTCGCTTTTTAAATACCAGAAATATGATTACCGGTTTAGTATCAATTTTTGTAACAGATTAAATTTGGCTCTCGATCTCTTTTCATACTCTCTCTTCCCATGCACCCTTTTACAAATACCTCTGACCTGATAATACAAAAAATTAATTAAACTTATTTCTCTACAGACTTGCTTTGTTACAAAGATTCTTATATCTACAAATCTTTACACTTACATATATCTTAAAGTTTTTATACTATGTACCACTACTATAATATAAGTATACACTATATTAATATAAGTTTATATATAATATATAGTAATATAATATAATATAATAATATATATATATATATAATTATATATAATAAGATATATAAAAACTAGATAAATTTTTCAAGTATTAGTAATTTTTCATTACATAATATATGGTACATCTTAGTATGTTAACCTTAAAAATAAATTAGTAACATTGGTTCATTTGCTCCTGATCCACACTATTCATTGCTATGTATTGTCTTGAACCATAATAACTAAATAATATTAACCATAACACAACTTAATAAAAAAAAATTTTTTGCATTTTTGAAGCTTAATCTCTAACCAATCCAAATACCCAAATAATATTGCAGTTTTACAGGTTATGATTATTTTACTATTTTTTAAATTTTCAGATTTTTAGGCACCTAAAAGTATTAGAATATTAATTCAAGTTACGATTGCCAAAAATATTTTGACACGGTAAATTTTTAAAAATATTCGACCAAAACATTCAAATAAAGTGTTTCAATACCATACATTCATATTGCATCACACCAAATTCTACTTAACTATTCCTTCTTAATAAAGCAGCTGTGCAAAATGAATTTCTCTCTTATTTTATCACAATTTCTAATTCATTCATTTAAATTATATTTCCCAAAAAAACATAAAAGCCAATGTACCTTAAAATATCCAACAAATCACTCTCTATGACTAGTTATAAAGCAACTACCAATATGTATATATACTTAAAATCTTACCTCTCATAGTTATTTAAATTGCTCCACCTGTAAAACATTTTGGCTCACTTTACAACCAGGATTAATCTACAAATCATCGATTGTCGAACTCTTCCAAATATCCCAAGTGTATTTCAAATAATAAAATTCAAAAATTTCACTGCAACTTCATATTTTATCTCAAAAAATTATACACCATTTATATATATATATTATAATATATAAATAATAACATATATATTATATATATATATATATATAATATAACATTAAATATCATATATATATATAATATATATTACTATATTATATATAATATATATATATAATATATATTAAAATAAATAATATATAATATATATATATCCTATAATATATATATATATATATTTATAATTATTATAATAAATAATACAATATATATATAATATAATAATATATAATATTCACAATATAATATATATAATATATATATAGATATAACATAAATATATATATATATATATACTTATATATATATCAATTAATAATATATAAATATATAAATATAATATAAGTTATATAAATATATATATATATATATATATATATATAATATTCATTTGTAAAATATTCCAATATCAAACTTCCTTAATTTATACAAAAATAATGACTCGTTGGAATATTACTACCATATCGTCTTAGTAAAAATATCTGATCATCTAAAATAACTCCTTGAAATAGCCTATATCAGTTTACTTATGAAGTTCTAATATATCTCTCTACAAAAAAAAATATTTCTCTAAATAAATAAAATATTTTCAGATTCAGCAACAAGTTCTACACCGATCTTCAGTGATTGTGAATGGCCTGTTATTCATTGCAATAAAATTTATACCAGGTGGAATAAATAATTTAGCAGCATTATTCAAAATTTTGTAAAAATTCCCTCAATGATCGTGTTCTACCTTCGATCTCCCATTTGTTCGTTTTCTAGAACACATCTCAAACTTTTGATCCCTACCCTAAGACGGGAAAAATTAACAATTACCCCTAATATTAATAATATCTAAGGATAATATATACCAAACAAGTAACGCGACCAATATATACCTACACTCACTATACACGATCATACACTCCAAGTTGAAATATTCTACTTCTTGCAGCCCCAAATATCACCTTTCTACATCGATACGCATCCCATTTTGCACATGATTCTAGAAAACACAGTAGCCCCTATCTATCCAAAATTATACTTCCAGATATTCTCCTTCATTGTTTACCAATATATTTAAAATTTCTGATGAAATTTTGCAATTACTATTTTTGTTTTTTTTTTGTCATATTTTACACATCTATTAAAAAATTTTGAAACATTATAATAATAATAAAATCTTTCGATTGGGCAATTTTAAAACAATTTGTGAGATTATGACAAATCTAAGTAATCCAAATAATTAAAAATATTATCAAATCTATAAAATATATATAATATTAAATATATATATATATATAAAAAAAATAATATATACTATATAATATATATTATATATATATTATTAGATATATATATATATATATAATATATTATATATATATAATATATATATATAATATATATATATATAATAATTATAAATATTAATATATATATATATAATAATATTATACTATATATATATAATATACGATATTATATCAGTATAACTATATAACTACCCCGCAGAGAATAATCTTTCCCATTATATATATACCAATATATATATATATATATATATATATATATATAATATATATATATACTATATATTATAATATATATAATTATATATAAATATATAAGATTTTAATAATAAATTAATAGTCATTAACATACTTTATATAAACGAAATTCATTAAAATTCCGTTCCCCTAAACTTTTTGTTATTTCCGTAATTCCCGTTCGCCCCCTACCCGAAAATGTCCCATCCCCGTACCACCCCTTAATATAAATATATACTTAATAATAATATATTAATATATAATATAAGTATATGTGATATAACATACGATACGTACATTATATATTAGAAGAATATATATATAAATATATAATACTATATATAATATATTGCAAGTAATATATATAGGGTATAATAGTATATAAAATATATACATAATATATCATTAAGTTCGACACCTTAGCCACCTAGATACGGCGCCCCGCAGTATATCTATATATGGCATAATAATAGATATATATGTATATTAATACTATAATATAATATATATAATATATATAATATATTATATATATTAATATACATATACTTATGATATATATTATGAGCATAGGCCTATAAGTAGCACCTATATAATATATAAGTAAAATAACAGGTTATGGTCAATACATTTTTTCCAAGACAATACACATACAAGTACTCTATAGTCAAATACAATACAAACACAAATACTCTAGAATATGTCCACTACATAGATACACATACATGTATCAAATACATGACTTATTAAACTCCAATACTACTAGCATACTATACTATATATAAATAAATACTACATATATATATAGATTATATATTATAATTAAATACATAATATATATAATTATTGTAGTCGTGGTTATATATAGTCATCATCATCATCAATCATCATCATACATCATCATCATCATCAATCATATCATACATCATCATCATCATCATCATCATCATCATCATCATTCAATCATCATCATCATGATCATCATCTCATATCATCATCATCATCATCTATCACAATAATCATCAAATCATCATCATCATCATCATCATCATCATCTATCATCAGCATCATCATCATCACGTCGTCATCATCATCATCATCATCAATCATCAATCATCATCATCATCATCTCACATCATCATCATCATATCATCATCATCATCATCACCCACTATCTCCCCAAAACTGACAATTTCTAACAATAACCATGTCACAAAAATGTAATTAGAAGAACTATAGTCAAGTAAGAAAATGAAATGCCCACCTTCCATACGCCCTACTGGCGCTTCCATACCAATATGAAAACTCGTCCTCAGGAAAAATCCCCCTAGACTTCACAACGCATTTCACCCTCAACTATACTCTCTCCAATGTTCATTCCTTCACACATTCACAAGCCAACTCCTCACAAAACCCACCATTCACTCCTTTAGCACCAGTTCTTTTTCTACACGCTGTCCAAACTGCACATTCTCTTCCAGGCATTCACTTTTGCTGACTACATTCCACTTTGTTCGGTCTCCCACCGGTCGTTCCCAACCACATGACACTGATACATCGTTAACCTTCTTCATCTATCTGTCACATGAAAACCAATCTCAAACACGTCGATATTCTCCATTTACCAATCTCACACAAAAATCTCTAATAACCATCTCATTTTATTCATTTCTTTCACACCCACCACGTCCACTAAGATTCCCATCTTAACACATTAATTTAGATCTATACCTTATCAACCATAGTCCCACTAAATATACAAAACGGCTTAACAAACATACCCTAGTATAAACCCTACTCACTACACTTATGTCCCTTTACACCAAAACAACAAGATCAAACGTCCACCGATCACTTATGCCATCACAATGTTCCTACAACACCGCATCAATCCACTCCGCTTTCATCACATAATCCTAAATATTAATAACAACTGTTTCCACTCTCAACCATCTAGCATAAAACTTCATACCGCGGACTCCCCTGCCCTAGCCCACACCTACTCTTATTACGCTTACTTTCAAACCCTCTCTTTTACACACCCTACCAAATCTCCCAAAATCCTCTAAAATTCTCTTCAGATCCCACCACAACCCAAATCATCCCCCATATTAATAGGTATACAATCCTCACCTCTCACCATTCTCCATCATCTCTATCAAACTCTATGCCCTTTCACCCCTACCCTCTAACTCTTCAATTACTTCATTCCATATACAAATTGGATGGTCACAAGAACATATCACGACTGGTTCTCACTCCGTTATTAAATTAAAATAATCACTTTCACTCCATACATTTATTCTTAAACACGCTTGACTATCGTCATACATTCATTTGATTCTATTCAGAACTTACACAACACCATATCATAACACCTCCATAGACTCCCTATTCAATACTATATACTCCTGTTGGCATAATCCATAAATCCTAAATACAAATATTCTTCTCCTCCCTCATATCCCCAATCATTTTCAAGTACAGAATGATCCACACAGTCTCCACTTCCTAAACCACCTGCAGCGCCTATTCATCCCCATATTTTTATTTCCTCATGGATTTTTACGATCTCTCGACCCAAAATAAATCAATGTAACATACCTAAACTACACAACACAAAAAAACTAATACCAATACTACATATTACCTTTTCCCATACCCTATATATGAAACATACTAATATTTACTCTCCAAATACCTTCAAACATGACCCTCCACTAACGTTTTGTATGAAACTCCCAATCATAAAACCCCTCTCCCCTATAATATTATAATACTATATGCTAATATATATTATAATAATATATAAATATAATACTAGAATATATATATCGGCGTATATATACTTAGATACTAATATATAAGGCTATAAATAAATATATATTATATATACTAATATTAAATATAAATCCAAGATATAGATATACGCGTTAAGAAGTATAATGCCTATATCAATATGTATTTGAATGTAAGTCTGCAAAAGTTTATTACCTGGATAAAAGTATTGTACTTGGTAAAGAAGGATCTTTGAACATACAATTACTAAGAGAATTGTATGTTATGGTATACACGTCCTCTTTATTATCACTATTACTCTATCATCTCAACGACATACTAGTAAAAATTTTATATATATATGACGAAAGAACTATGATCCATATTAGACAAGAAAATTTAACTTTTTCAATAAAATCCGTTGTATTAGTAATATATGGTTCATAAGTGGTTTCAGTTGATCAGCCAACCACTTATGAGCAATATATATAGACTATGTCGAAACGTATAATTAAACAAGAGTTCAAATGACAATGCTCCTACTTGCTCTAGTTAGAAAATTATAAAATAAGAAAAGGCTTACATACATTCTATATTAAAAAAAGATAAATATAGAATAAAATGAAATGTTATTTTTATTTCATTTTAAAAAAATTATATAACTTTTACTATATATGTATTTTTTATCTATGGAGAACCGAAATAAAAATTCATTAGGTCATGCAACAAATAACTGTCTTAACATTACATTATTTTCAGTCGATTAAAATATCATTGACCAATAAATTGTGATGATTTTCTGTCACCTGACAAATAACCTCACAATCACGATCCAAGATCCTTTCGCCAGCATCGTAACTCGACTATTTTCGGTCTGCATTCCCACAATATATAAAATTTCATATGGTGCTTGCACGTACATGTGCTTACGTACTTTCTTTGACATTTACGCATCTTCCCCATCTTTGAAAAAGGCTGTGAATGACGCCTCCTCGATACTTATATATTATAATAGACTTATAAATATAATATAAATATACATAATATAATAAATATAAATATATATATATATATAAATTAAGCATGACTAAATTTACATCATAAATCTAAATTATTTACGAATCGTTTATGATAATAATAATCAAAGCTTCAGTAGAAATTATAAAAAATTATCACATTCTTAAAACTACATTTCATTAAAATTCCAAATAAATTCCATACAATCACAAGTACCAATACAAAATCCAAGTACAATACAATTACAATAACACTTAGTTTAAAACCATACAAATACAATTACAAGATACCCCCAAAAAAAGTACTTAATACAATTACTTTACTGAACCCAACCTAGAGGCGAGATATACACAATATACGACGAGACTCAGCGAACAAGAGTCAGAAAAAACAAATTTAATACAGAGATATTCCATACCAAGCACTGATAAAGATACCAATTACATAAACTAACTAATATAAAAACCTAAAAATAAAATTTATATACCATATCTCCAATTAAATATTAACTGCATAAAACTATACATAGTAAAAATTCTGGGTTAAACATGAAAAATTATAAGAAATCGTATTACTTACAGCAGGGCGATCCAGAAGCACCTCTCCCTAGATCATCAAAATATCACCAACATCTATAAATACACACCATTCACAGTAAGATAAAGAAAACAAAAAATCCTTTAAAGTCTAAAATTCAATTTCCTAAAAATAAACAATAAATCCGTGCTTGATACGATGAAGAAATTATTAAGATAAAACGGCTATCATCAAAGTTTTTCAAATATAAAAAAAATATATTTATTAATTCTCTAACTACTACTTAGTGGATTAGTGAGGAAAAAATTTGTAAAATTTTATTCAACTTTTTATTAATGACCTAGATAACAGCTAAAAAGAAATAATAAATATAATAAGCTATTACATCAATCCATATTTAAAATAATTACTACTCCCAAAAAACCTCTTCTAGTCAATATAAATTATAAACAAACAATAATCTTAAAACTACTCTACATTATAAACTACTTGTCTATCCAGATACCAGTACATATCCAATATAATAAATACATTTCTTACATAACACATGTATTAAATTAATTATACTATCCAAATATCCAAAATACATAAAACCTTACAATAATTAATTATTAAAATCATAACACATATAATTCACCTACATAACTTATATAATTATGAACCTTGTTCTCAAATAATTAAGACATTATTGATAAAACATACTAAGAATTTTCCTCATCCAAACTAATATACTTTTTCCTCATAAGAATGATACAGAAAACTATCTATAAAAAATGTAAGAAATACTATTCCAGTAACACATAAAATCTTACGATCACATGGATTA
Organism: Trachelipus rathkii; assembly: GCA_015478945.1. NCBI lineage: Eukaryota > Metazoa > Arthropoda > Malacostraca > Isopoda > Trachelipodidae > Trachelipus > Trachelipus rathkii. Next base: position 27,061 of record JABUQX010013867.1, read on the forward strand.
ATTACATTTTCAAATACTATACCTAACCAAAACTACTATAATATTACCAGGTGACAACTAGTTCAGTGGTGGTCTCCAATATCACAGAAACTATAAAATCAGTTGGGTAACGATGAAAATTCCAAAGGATATTGTGTTTCATTCGCCAGAATACCAAATATGATTGAGAGCGAAGGATACTAAATCATATCAAAACGTAAAAATCAACTATAAAATAAATTAATTACATTTTAGAAATAAGCGCACCGCACTTTTCCGTATTAACTAAAACTAAATCAATTAAATTATTATCAAACTCAATAATAAAAATACCATAAAATGTTTTGCTTAAGAGCAAAGATTTCTTGAGATAGTTTATGAAAATCGTTTTTGAAAAATTAACTTAATAATAATAATAAAAATAATAATAATAAAAATAATAATAATAAAAATAAAAATAATAATAAAAATAATAAAAATAATAATATCATTAATATTAATAACAATAATAATGTGCCAAAATATATCTGTAACATATAATTATTTTCTAACGACCACAATGTAAGCAAATATTTGTCCATTTCAATTAACGTTTCATATTAATGTTAAATGATACATAAAACCTGCATGCCATTTATAGAGATACTTTACCTTACAATTGTTCATCATCATCAATCGCAACACTTGATTAAAATTTCGATATCAAATTTTATTTCAGAATGTCTTCTCAGTTGGGCTTACGATCCTTCAACCATACAAAAGAGTATCGCGACATCAAAAAATTATTATTGTGATAAAGAATTATATTCAACTCATATATTCTCAATTCAAACTCTAGGAGCCATTGTCGGAACTCTGCTTCTACCAGTTATAGTAGACAAATAGTAAAAAATTTAATATATAATAATAATAATACCACTAAACTATCTACAAAGTCTACATAGTACATAATCGTTTAAATTCATTGCCAATCTTCTAAAAATAAATAAACCTTAAAACGACTCTAACTATCCCCAGGTATTAATTAGTATCTTGAAAATTACTAATTATAAATTAAACATCGCAAATCAAAAAAATAATAAAACTGTATAAAAATGGTACAACATGGCTGTAATTATCTTCGCCATATACAGATATGTTTTTACAACTAGTTTTTTCACTATGTTTTTGATTCATATTTAAAAAATATATAATTATAAAGATATGATAACACTTTAACCAAATTTTTATTAACTTTTTAGAATAATGTTTTGTTTTTTTTTCTTTTTAAAGAAAAGTTTGAAAGGACCTTTACACTGTCTTCATTAGTTTATTGTACAAAATCTTGAAAAAATGCAACTAAGCTCAATAATAAAAAAACATAATACAATATACTATAGAAAACTGATCTTACTTGGTTTCTTATTAAACATTGTTATCAAATATATAAACTTACCCTTGATAAATCCACTTCTTCAACTACCCAGAAGGATGCTAAAGCTTTTTTATACATCTCAAATATATCAGGATACTTAATAGGAAATATGACAAATCTGTTTGGATTATCTTTAAGTAAGGGCTCTTCAGATTTATTAATTTTGATGCCTTCTGGTTTCGTCTTTTCATTTTTTGGTTTAAATAATGCTTTTGAAACCTGAAGGATAAAATATTTTTAAACGATGCATTACACAAAAAATGAGAATACAATTCCCATAATTCTAGAAGTAAATAATCAATTTTACTACTTTACTGTTTGTAGAATTTCTGTAATTATCGTTTCCACTAATATATATATATATATTTAATTTATGGTAAGATGTATTGTTAAACCAATTAGTGCCAACACATCAATAAAAACAAAGTCAACATTCACAATAGTACTCCATATTTCCAATATCAATAAATTGCATTCTCTAATTGCTTATAGCATAGAAGGTAAAGATATTTGGATCAATTATGTTCTCAAGTTTGTTAAAGTGTGAGTAACACTTTTCACAATGAGTATCAGTAAGCAAATCTGAGACAAGTTTGCCTCAAAGTTTGCGGCTTTAATCTAAACTGAAGAGCCATTAAAATAACTTATCAATCAAATAAACTTGTACTAATCAACAATCTCCAGTTCTAGCACTCACAATAACGCCAAACTTTTTCCAACAGAAGTGAACACATTCAGCAATGTGACTAAAAATAAAACCAACTATGGCTTGAACTACTTATTGGTTCTGATAGCATCATACTATCCCTTGAAATCTGGCATGCTACATATGATATATCGGCAAAATACAAAAAATTCCATCTCGGACAACCAACAACTTTGCCAAAGAACTCAGAAGCATGAAACATACAAACACTTACATGCATTCCTCTAAATAATTGTAAAAATTAAAAAATAAGTCACAAACTGTACTATTAAGCATTAATCAATGAACACCCAAATGGCATCAGTAAACCCATGAATCACACCAAAGGCGCTCAGCAAATGTTTGCAGCTCACACCTCTAATAAATAAAAAACTTTCTTTCTTATTATTGTTATCAATAAGGAGGCAATACAGCCTAAACAAAGGTAAAGTTGAGTTAACAGATTCTAAAAAATTGGTTTTAGAAAAACAATTCATTTTTGTTTTCCATACAACGTTGTCAAATTTAAATTTCGGCAGCACTAAAACGCAAAGCCAATGACAAAGCCATGCTTAAACGCTACTAATGGTACTAAGCTAACAAACAATTTTATTGATAAAAGTGAAAAGAAAACTTGTTTGGCAATAAAAGCTTCACAGCAATCATAAATTATTTATTAAATCATGTAACTTTGTATAAAAAAAATTAAATTATGTAATATATATTATTATATTATTAAAATATATATAATAAGATATATAAATAATAATAATTATTATAATAATATATATATATATATATAAAATAAAAATAATATATATACCATAATCCAAAAGGCAGGGAGAGTTTTCGGAAAAGAGAGCTTACGGAAAAACAATTACATATTGGAACAGCGTACAAAGCTATATAGGAAAGTAGTTATGAATTAAAAATTACGAATACCCTAGAGTAACGCATAGATATCAGGAGATCGGTCTCTCGCCTCCAGGTGAGACGGGGGACTCTCGTTCCCCTGTCCCCCATCGGGTGCGTCGGACCCCAAAAATTGAAGGTCAAGTGAAACATAATCCATTAGGGCCGAGCCGATGTTGACAGAGGGGACAAGCCCCCGCGTCTACCAGAGGCGAGAGACCCCGACCTGCCATCTTTGCGGTTTATCTGTTTGTCAGTTTTAATTTCATAAAACGACTTACAATAATAAGGCCGTTGTACGCTGAATCCAATATGTAATTTAGTCTATCAGTCTAACTTCTTTTTTTTTTTTTTTATACATCTGGTAAAGCTGTAACGCTATCAAAATTATTAAGTTTCTTGTAAGTGTTAAGTCAATATAATGTATAATAATATATATATATATAAAAATAATATAAATATAATATATATAATTAGTATCTAATATATAATACATATGAAAAATAATAAGCAACGTTACATTACTGGCAATTAGAACTTTATAAAACGAATTTCGTATCATATTTCATCTTTTTTACGGCTCAATTTTTTATTTTTTTGCATTGGCTATTAAATTTATATATAAGAGGTTTGGCACCACGTTCTAGTATTTTGACATGGGTTCTAAAGATACAAAAAAAAAATATCCATCATGAAAAAAACTATCCGAATTCATCAGAATCGTTGAACTCAACTATTACTAAAAATAAATATCCACAAAATCAATGTCACATCCTTATTATCAAATAAAATAAATCATAATAATAAAGCAAACTAGTACCATAGTATGATAAATGAATAAAAAGATAGTTTACTAAATTATGTGAGAGTTAAATTCAGTTGGACTAGTTAAAAAAATTTTTTTCGAGTTCTGTAAATAGCACAAAACAATCTAACTCGTTTACTTTTCAACACTATCTAACAGCGTACGTATGGAACAACTGAATAAAACTAACTAACCGTAGATCACAATTGAAATAAGACTAAAGGTTACCTATTCTAACTACGTATACTGACCACAAAGTACAGACATTAAATATAATCATTATGTTGAAAATCGAAATGCAATTGCGGATATCTTTCAACAATTTCAGTAAGATGTTTTGAAGTTTCTGAAGGAATAAGCACGCACAAAGTATCGGGTAATAAAATTCTTTTAACCGGCTGAGTAAAAAATTATATCACTTTACCTATTAATTGATAAAATATTGCTATTACAAAATTTGCAAGAAAAAAAAACTAATGATATACCACAAGAAACTGCTAAGGGTAGCACAATCAATCAACTATTAACATTACATATATATAATATATAATATATATTATCGATTGTCTAATAAATATACCTAATATAGATATATATAGCGGACTAGAGACGCGGCTAAGTGGTAAGTACCCTTTTGTATGATACGAAACAGACAATGCAAGCTAACATTATGAACGAAGTACGGAGCATTTAATTTTGGGAACGTTAACAAATAGAACATTAGAATACATAAAGACAGAAGAACCACATGGGCCTACAGGACGCCATTCAAGCCAACCAAATGACACCAATCAATAGGTTAAGCAATCCAAAGGCACCCTTAGGCAAAACTTAATCCTAACACAGAGCTAAAACAGGCTCACAACAAAGTCACACCGCACTAGTTTGTCAATAACTACAACAGTAATAGCACCACGCCTAACAACAAATCGAAAATATGATAGTAAGAGAGGAGAGAGGAGAGAGAGAGAGAGAGAGAAGAGAGAGAGAAGAGAGAGAGGAGAGAGAGAGAGAGAGAGAAGAGAGAGAGATGAGAGAAGAAGAGAGAAGAGAGAGAGAGAGAGACGGAGGAGAGAGAAGAGAGAGAGAGAGAGAGAGAGAGAGAGAAGAGCGGGGGAGAAGTTATAAGGGTATGAGGGGAGGGGAGGGAGGAAGGAAGGAAGAGAAGAGAGAAGATAGAGAGAGAGAGAGAGAAGAGAGGAGAGAGAGGAGAAGAGAGAGAGCAGAGAGAGAGAGAGAGAGAGAGAGAGAGAGAGAGATGAAAATGCACTAGTTTCAAAATTTGAAACATATTATTATGCAAATGTAGTTAGGGAACTTGGCAGTAGAACAGGACTCAAATATCTTAGGTAATTTCGTTCTGGTGGAACACTTCTTCTTCTACTATAAACATATATAACAGAATCAACTGAGACATATCTTGTACAAGTGCACTGAAAAACGACTGTTAACCAGTTGATGTGGCATATGTGGACACAAAATGACTATGTAACGCCTTTCACTATTAATCAATTTATAGCCACTGCATCATAATATTTTTAACACCAAGAAGAACTTTAAACAATTCTTTTAAACAATATAATATATACACAAGTCGGGCGCGAATGTTAACATACTTTAGTCTCTCTCTCTCTTCATCCTATATTTATATATATTATATAGTATATATATATATAATTATATATATATTATATATTAGTATAATATATATAGTATTATTATTAATAGTAAAAGCGGCTAAAACTCAAACTAACACATTCTTGAACCGTTTTCAACAATCATTGGATTCTTTTTGCTTGCAATATTTAAATTTTTGAACAATTTTTGAATACTATTAAATAAATAACAATCAAATAAACATAAAGCAGTTTCTTATAGTAGAATGAAACCAAGTGGCAAAATACTCGACAAACTGCTAACTGGCTTGTGAAGTCCTTGCCACCCACTCGACGTATTGTTTATTAAAATTTGCGGCGAAGTGAAAGACAGCTGAATTTAGATGAGGCCAACTTGAGATAGCGTTTCGTGACAAAGAAATAGCTGGCCATTACAAGTCCAAAGACATATATTTTTAATTTTTATATTGTGAATTATTATTCATAAAATTAAGTTATTCATAAGCTTTTAAGTACCGAAAAACTTGAAAATAATATCGTAAGAACATTTATATCTTCTATGTAGAGGAAAGAGAAAAAAAGCTCTAGATTAATTTGAACAAATTTAACAACGTACCGAACATAGCGGAAAATAGTACAGAGGATTAAGTAATGCATGAAAAGAGTTAAAATATCGGATATGTTAATAATTTAGAGACCACAATAATATAAAACATTCTGTGAGAAGATTGCATACTATGTAAAGATCGATAGTGAATAAAGAGCGATATTTTCTCCCTAAAGTCTGATGAAAATGCAGTGTTGTCAAGTAGATGAAAATATTTGGTTTTGATATTTTCAGTTCTAAACCACATCTTTTCATATTCCAAACAGCTAAAATCTGTTTCTAGATAATGTTGTAAAATTTCAAAATAATACATTGTTGTAAAACTGATGGATAAAGACACCAAACTGACAAACAAATATTCATCATAGAAACAACAGAATCATACACCGACAAATGAAATACACCAACAACAACTAAACTAATAAGTATATATAAAAATATAAGATTATAACTAATATATATATAAGAATATATTAAAATATATAAGTTATAATAATAGTATTATATAATAATATATAATATAATAATAAAATATATATTATAATAATATTATATATTAGATAGTATATAAATAATATAAATTAGATATAATATAGTATATATATATAAATATAATATAATAATAAAAGGACCTGTTCAGTTTAATAGACCCGGAGTTTATTTCTTTTTTTGTTTTTGTTTATATTCAGTAGAATCCTAAAGCAATTTAAGGGGTGACGGAACATGATTCAAAAAGTAATAGGACCCAGTTACTTACTACTCCCTCATTTAAATTTTTTTTTTTTTTTACTAAAGGAATACCGAAGGGTAAACCGCAAAGATGGCAGAAGTCGGGTCTCTCGGCCTCCGGAGACAGGTACGGATCATCCCCCGCGTGAGCCGAACCCCGCTCTTGTAGTGGGTCGCGGGTCCCCCCTCCTATCGGGTTATGAAAACGACTCCCCTCTGTCCGCCCCGCTCGAGCCCCCTAATTTTTTTTATTTAAATTTTTTTTTTAATTTATTCTACATCGTAATAACTACACGCCTGACATAATATCCACTGGTTCTGGAAAGTGTGTACTTTCGAGATATTCATTGAGAAAAAAAAAATATTTTGTTTTTTTGTTTATACATTTTTGTAAGAACTCGTCGCAGATCAAATACAAGGTTTTTCTGTAAGTGTCGTACTCATATTATTTACTTTTAAATTTATTGTTTAAAATTAAATAATGATTTAAAAGATAAAACTTTTGAATCACGTCCATCACCACTGAAATTCATTGATACAAATTTGCAATAGTTGAAAAAAAAAAAAAAAAATCAAACGACGGAGTCTAAAACATAACAGGCCTATATATAAATATATAGTAATATAAATATATAATATAATAATAGATTATATATAAAAATAATAATATATATATATATATAATAATAATTAATATATTATATATAATAATAATAATAAATAAATCGTTGCTATCGCGACAATGAAGTACCTAATATTGAGATAAGATAATAGACTACACGACTCCTAATCAGAAGTGGAGTTATTATTATGAGAGCCCCACCCCCAAGTGATATAGTAATAATATATATATAATAATATAAGATAAAAATAATATAATATTATATAATAATAATAATAGATATAATAATAGTATTAATAATAGATATCTATAGAATGTGTTGTGTTGAGGGGTATGGTGGTTTGGCGTCGAAATCAAAAGTATTCGTAATATAACGGTATCTAGAGTTCAAATGCTAAAATCACCGTCTTCTATTGCGAAATATTAACCATCCAAAAGGAATTCCGTTGAGATATATTTATATGATTAATATATAATTATTATATCATATTATTATATAATAATATTAATATTATAATTAATTATATATTGTTATTATTAGTATATTATTATTAAAAAGACGTATGAATATAATAATTTTTAAGAACGGAATATTGGACAGCCAACAAACAACTTCGTGGTATAATATATATATATATATAATATATAAATAATATATAGAGTTATATATAAATAATATATATAATATATAATTAAATATAGTAATATATAAATAAATAAATTAGATATAATATAAATAAAAGAATATATATATATATGTGGCTCAAACGGTAGAGAGAAGAATTGTTAATAGTATATATTATATAATATATTATATATAATATAAAATTATATAATATAAATAATATAATATATAATATATATATATAATTTAATATACTAAATATAATATATTTATATATAGTATAATAAAATATTAATATATAAATTATATAATATAATATATAATTATATATTAGAAATAAAAATATTTATAATATGATATAATAATAATATATATATAAATATAATAATTATAAAAAATAATATAATATAATATAAATATAATATATATAAGATATAAATATATTAATATAATATATATAATAATATATATAATGATCGATGTTGCCCTCTAATTCACACTTGTTAATCAAACTTTAAGTTAAAAACAAAATCTAAAAAACTAAAACAAAATTGACACTAAAAAGGCAGGTGTTTGAAGAACCTCCTTTGTACATCTGTCAAATGGAAAGAAAAAATAACGAAAAAGACCTCTTCATAGGAAAACGATTAAAATAGACAATTGGGTAAACGACCTTAAAAAGTAAAATCGCTAGAAAAAACAAAGTAGAACTCCATAAAGAATAAAATAATAAACAATCGACACAGAATGCAAAGTTAACAGAAAAGAGGCAATAACCTACACCAAAATTTGCAAATGAGGTTACACCCACAATACACTGCCCTAAGTCAGTGAGTTGAAGCTTATTTCTGCTTAAAAATAATAAAAAGGGAATTTAAGGACATCGTTAAAGGAGATTTTATTGAAGCTTGAAATTGAAAAGGTTTGAATAAATTTATACATATCCAGCACATTCAAAAGAAATATTTAAAATTTAAAACGTGAAGGTATATTTTTATATTAAAAATCTGTTCAGAAGAGAAGATCTACAAATTCAACCAATGAATAAAGTGGAATTATTCAAACTTAGGATGAAAGTGAAAATATAATTTCCGTTTAAAATAAAATAAAGCAAAACAAAAACAAAAAAAACTTTTAATAAAAATAATATTTCCCAATGACAGGCAGTGTCAGTTCAAAGGGAAATAATAAAATTAGGAACAAGGAATATCTTTTCTGTTCTAAAATCTTATTTCTATCAAATATTCTAGTTGAAATTCCAGTTAAAAATGAATCATAACAAACATCAATCATTCATACCATAAAAATTGTAACAGAATGAATAATTCATGTTAAATGGAGAAGGAATAAACAGAAGCCAGCTGGAGTCGAAGCGCCTAGCCGAACGATCTTTAAATAAATGTGAGCCGGAGTCGGACCGGGAATTTAAAATGCCGGAGCGAGCGAGCGGTAATTAAAATGCGGAGCCGAGCTCGGCCAGGAATGTAAAATAGAGGCGGAAGCGAGCCGGGTATTTAAAACTGCCGAGCCGAAGTCGGAGCCAGGGGGGGTAATTAACTTCGAGCCGGTAAATTAAAATTTTAAAACTGCGGTGCCGGTATTGGAATCGGTATTGGAACCAGTATTATAAAATTGCCAACTCCGCAGCCTTTGCTAATAGAAAGAAAAGCCTTAGACTCGACCGTTCCAGATTCTGTATTAGTGAAACACCCGAAAGTTCAAACTAAAAAAAGATAAAATAAAATAATAAGTAATAATGACATGATGGGGGCATGGCGTAAGCAAACAAAAATCTTTTTAAAAAAGTTATAGTTAAATGAGTAAAATAGTTTACATGGTAACCCTTCATGATAATTTGGCACGAATTTAAAGATTTGAAGTAAGACCTTTTTTAATTACGATATAAAACAAGATATTTTTTTTGTGCAATCTGACATTGCAATTAGATAAATACACGTAATATATAATAATAATTTTGATAGAAATCTAGAAGAGTAATGGAGGGTAATATATTAATGAAATAAGAGTAATGGATAATTTGATGAAATAGTATGTAGTAGAGAGAGTTGTAAGTTCAACCTTCCTCACTCCACCTGGTAATCCCTTCGATGAAATTTCAGGAAAACATGTAAAGATATTGAAATAAGCACCTTTTTTAGTTATTATCATTTATAGAAAAATAAATATATCTATAAATATAATATATATATATAAATAATAGGTACATTCTCCCGATAGCCGGACAAAGTCCTTTTTGAACCTCCATTAGAGGCTTTCCCTCTGGAACTCTTATTGCTTCTGCAGGTATGTCTAATTTAATTATGTAATGAATCGCTATAAGTTCTCATTTACCCAAATCTCTTTAATACAAATAATATCCAAATTTTATTCTACAATTTACCCAATTAACTCCTTTTTTATATTCCTAAGGCTTTGTGTAAATTATTTTAGTCGCTTTAGAGTCTTTTCTGTGACCGTGGCCCCTTAACGCTCGGCCCTATTTTTGCTTCCTTCTCTTCCTATCTCATTCATTTCTTTTATGTCCTGCTCCGTATCCTTCTTTCTCTTTTTCTTTCTTAGTTCTTCTTTTTTTTTTTTTTTTTTGTTTCCTTCCCGGTTCCTGGCGAGTCCGTCTTTTTTCTGTCCTGCCTCCCATCCTCCGCTACCGGTCTAATTTGCTCTCTCCTTTGCGTTTGCCCCCCTTCTTTCACCCAGCTGCTTCACACCCCCTGTGTTGTCTCTCTCGGCGCGCCCTTGCCGCCTACTCCGTGCCGTCGGTTGTGTCCTCCACCCTACCGCTCATTCATAAAGACTCTTCTTCCATTTCTCTCTTTTCGTGTTTACACAATCTCACTACCCTGTTTCCTTTGCTTGGTTGTCCGCTTAAATCTCCTCATGTGGTTGACGGACAAAACATCCTTAAATTAATGCTTTATTCTCGCACTATCTACACCACACCATAGTTGCTAATATTCTATTAAATATTTTTATCAATATCAGGACATCTCCCCACCTCCAACTCCCTCCCGCTTTCATAAAATTCTTCTTCTATTTCATTTAAAAAAATTTTAGCTAGTAGATTAATCTGGCCTAACTATCCTTCCCATTTCACAATAACAATACCCATCATCAACGTAACCGAATTTAATTATGCCCTCAGCGACTCAGTCCCCTGGTTATCTTGAACTCACTTCCATTTTTAGACAAAATACTTAAATAGTAAAATCTCACTACAGTCATAACTTATGATTTGTGTCACAATCTTTTTTGAACCACAGTATTGTCTCCTGCATGCCTATCATTTCTTGCTTTTGTCAGACTCGGACGTACAGCGTTTTGACAAATTTTTAACCTCTAAAACTAGACTTTCCTCCATTACAATATCAGAACTTTCTTACAATATATACTTCTTTATATATTACTTTTTTATTTAATTTAAATTTTTATAATATATATATATTATATATTATACAAATATATATCATATATATATATACTAATATCTTAGAGTATATATATAAGTATATAATATTATATATATAATTTTATATAATAGTTATAATACTATGTATATATATATATTATAATATATAATATCATTAACAATTATATATATATATATTATTATATTATATATATATATATTATATATATATATTTATATTTATATTATATTATACTATAATATTATCTTATTATATATATATTATATATATATATATATATTTACATATTATATAATATAATATACTATGATATATATATTTATATAGATAACTGATTTATATAATATATAAACTTTAAACAATATATATATATTTAATATATATATATATTTAGTTATTATACATATATATATATATCATTATCATATATATAAAATATACAATAATATTTTATATATATATATAATATATTATTATATACATACTTAATATAATATTATTATATTATATATATTATATATCACTATATAATAATATTTAAAATACCTGTTAACCAAGACGAATATAAAATTCATAGGAATCACCTAAAATAAACTACCGTTACACCCTTAAACCATAAGACAAAAAAAATGGGAGAAATTCTATAAAATAATGGAGGCCTTTCTGTGCATTAGCAATTTATTCAACAGATTAACAACATGCGCACCAAAATTTAAAAAAAAAAAAAATATTAAAAAACCATGCCAGGTGTCAGTGAAAAAAATTTGTTGGTATGAATCTAAGGCTGAATCCGGCGGAAGAGAGCCTATTTTTTTATCATTTTTAATATATTGGCAACAACAGCATCCAACCTCATTTCCCCCTCCAAAAATTAATATGTTGATTTTTAGAGATATATATTAAAACTAACTTTCCCAAAAGTTTAACGTTTAAAATATATCTATTACACACTTTAGCGAATGATCTCGAAAGTTTTAGCACTGACGACATGGTCTCACTTAATCTACTTCTTATGCTTAACATAAGGTTGCAGAATTCGATTAATCAGTTCCTTCTCAATCTATGTGCGAGTATTGGCTAAATACGTCTGTCATAATATTGCATATTGACTCACCAAAATATAGAGATGGACAAGAATCACATTTTATAGAATAAATTTTGAAAGTCTTCTGGAACATTCTGTTATAATACTGCACGATCTATAAAATAATTTTATCATTCGCAATTCTTAGGAGGCCTACAGACTTTTGTAGTTTAAATAATTAAGATAATGGACTAGCAACATTAAAGATCTTTTTCGGGATTTACAATTGCCTTACCCATGTATCTTATTAAGAAAAGCACTTCTAAAGCTAAAAAAGCTTTGTCATGAGGGTCGTCTGGTGGGCACGGCCTCTCCTGTTGTTTTCTTATATGTCTGTTAACTAGTAAGTTTCCATGAATATATTAAGGATTTCTCCTCCTGATGCTTAGACTGTTAAAAAATCAATTACATAATTATGTTGCACTTTTTAGAAAGACGCAGGCCTGTTTACCGACGAAACTCTGCTCTTGCTATGCCCTAGGGCGGGTGTTTGATTCCTATATAAATGCTTGATTTTAGTCCTTCTCTTATATTTCTTTGGTGAGTCAAATTATATTGACAGACGTATTTACCAACATCGCTATGATTTTGAGGACTGATAATCTGAATTCTGCCCTTGTGAAGCATAGAAGTAGATTTAACCATGTCCAGTGCTAAGCCTTGTTATATCATTCGTAAACGTAAAATATTTTCCATAATGTAAACTTTTTTGGAAAGTTATTTTATCAAACATGTTTCGAAAAATCAACATATTAATGTTTTGGAGGGGAAATGAGGTTGGATGCTGTTTTGTGCAATATATATGAAGTGATAAAAAAAATGGTTCTCTTCGCCGCTAACAAATGAATGTTTCAACCAACCAATTTTTTCACTGACACTTTGCTATGGTTTTAATAATTTTTTTTTTTTTTTAAATTTTGGTGCGCATGTTGTTAATCTGTTGAATAAAGTGCTAATGCACAGAAAGGCCTCCATTATTTTATAGAATTTCTCCCATTTTTTTGTCTTAATGTTTTAAGTGTAACGTAGTTTTTATTTTTTAGGGGTGATTCCTATGATTTTATATATATATATATATAACGTGGTGTTTAGTAAGATGTGGGTAATAAATTTTTTTTAATTAATTAACTAATTTTTTGATTAGTAATTTATTTATTTATTTATTTATTTATTTATTTATTTATTTTTGTTTATTTATTTGTTTGTTTGTTTGTTTGTTTATTTATTTAATTATATATATATTTAATTTAAATTTTATCTTGATTGCAGAATATTTCAATTAAAAAAGGCCAATTTTACTGTCCATTCAATAAAGGTTCCATTTATATAAGGGCGATTGAAACGCGGCGTTTTTTGAAGCATAATCTATTTGAATGATTAAAAAACGCACTCATTAACCTATTTATTTAGCGTTAGCGTTAGCGTTAACGTTAACGTTAGCGTTAACGTTAGCGTTAGCGTTAACGCCCTGCTTAAAACTCTCGTATTGAAATGGCTTAACGTTCTCTAACGCTCTAATGATCGGTGGTAAACTGATCATATAAGCAACAATACTTGAGGCACAAATATATATATATATATATATATATATATATTATATATATATAATATATGATGATTATTATTATATATATAATATATATATATATATATTACAAGTAAAATATACTATATATATATTATAATATATAATATATAATATATATATATATATTATTAATTTATATATAATATAATAATTATATATAATTATATATATCAGTTATATATTTATATATATATTATATATAGATATATATACTTATGGTATATAAATATAATATAATGTAATATATATATATACTAATATTATATTATATTATATATAAATTATATATATATACTATCTATTATATAATATTATATATATATATATAATATCTATATATTATATATATATATATAATATTTACGTTATATATAAAATATAGTAAATATAGTAATTTAAATATATAAATACTATAATATTATATAGTATATCTGTTATATATATAGTGATTATATATATATATATTAATATTGAATAGAATATATATATAATATTTACTATTATATAAATATCATATATATTACTATAGATATAGATATATATAGTATATTTTTGCGCTCAGTAAAATATACTGTCCCTATCGTTTTGTTTGTTATACATACATACATATATATATATTACTATATATTTTTAAATTTATAATATATATATATTATAATTATATTAATTATATATTCTTAAATATATTATTTATTAGCTATATTTTTTTATACGTCTGTATAATATAATGATTCTATATTTATATAAATAATCGATATATTGATATATGTATTCTATATATATATTATATATTTATGCATGTATTATAATTTATATAATTTATAATTATATCTATTATATATAATATATTATATGTTTTTTATGTTAGTATATATATAATAATTATAATTATATATTATATTATTATGATATAATATAAATATATATTATATATATAAATAATTTAATATATTCTTAATATTAATATTATCTATTTATAACATCTTTATTCTTATTAATAAAATTGTATATATATTTAATAATATCTATTATAACTATTTATTTGATATAATAATTAAAATTATTTACTTAATATCGTATTATATATATACATATAGAAAAATTATAATATTGAAAAGAAACAACTAATAGTTTACTCTCCACCTATATACATTTATTATTACTACTCTCTTCTACTATCCTCTTCCATCATACTAATCTCCTATATATCTCTCTCTTATCTTTTATAATTAAATAATTAAACTACTAACAATAATACTATAATTTTTAATTTTAAAATGAGTGAAATCCATTTTAGAAGTATTAATATTTACTAAAACGTAGTATTTAGCGATATTCTAGTAATATGTTTATATTTCATATTAGTTTTAATCAGTTTCAAATATATAACACTTTTTGTCTCTTTTTCTCATAATTTTAAATTTATTAATATACTTATTAATTTTTTTAATTTTTATAAATTTTGAAGTTATCAGTACTTGCATATACTTTTTGTGAATATAAATTAAACCAAAAAGGAATAGAACAAATTTCAAATTATAAGTCAAAACTCTTGCCTTGAACGACTAATTCGATAACCCTGGTATCTCTTCCGAAAGCGTTGGCTGCATTACATGTGTAAGACCCTGTGTGAGTTCTAGCTGCTCCTGAAATTTCTAGAATAGATGTTATTCCTTCGTCAGTAGCCTCTTTTCTTATTTTCCTATATATAACACTTTACAGTTGTATAATAAGCTATCGATAATTTTTTTTTAAAATCAACACTGAAGATTAAAATAGAAAATAAATAAACTGATTCTGCAGAAGCTGTAGAGATAAATTTTTTATTAACTTCAAGCACTGACGAGTGACAAGTGGCGAGAAACAAAAGACTGAACCATAAGCACACTTTTACCTGAGTCTCTAGTTAATAAACAGTATAATAAGTCATGATGTTTATGAAACAAAAATTAATATAACAAATTTGTGTAAGTAAAAATTATAGTAATTTTATGTTTATGCCTAGGTTCCATCAGTTTGGTTCATAATATCAGCTGTGCGATTTGCCCGAACAGGAATATTATTATATTGCATGAGCACTCATCTATAAATCCTTGCTCCTATACGTCTTACTGAGAGTACCGTCTCTCGCATATTACCTATAAATCATTTTTTTCGCTTAAGCGAATGTAAGCTCTTAGGATTATAAGTTTCAGCAAAACATTTATTGATATTCGGATTAAACGAAGAGAACATTAGATTTCACAATTATGCTTTCTAACTAGCACATATCTATATCACTCTCGTTTGCCTGGTTCAAGGAGAGAGGTATTGTAGAGAGTGCAAACAGCAACCTAATTTGAAATAACGTGTGATAAAACATGGAGATATACACTTTTCTACTATAACGGGTTAATTAGGCAAAGGGTAATGGATTTGTTTGTGCGATAATTTAGGGTTGCAAAAGGTCTTATTAATTAAATGAGTTTTAATGGAGAAGTTATTAAAACATATGGAGAAGATTTAAGCACACTTACCTAATACACTCATCTCACAACATATCTTATACAAAATAATTCTTATTACTCTATTATAGACAATACGAATGAAAACAAAGTAATATACAGTGTATATGAGAGTTAATCATAAATCTCATCTTCAAATCACTATGAAAAAGTAATTAATACATATCATAGAAGTTATTAATTCTTACGTTATGAAATCTAGAATTATTTTATTGTGTCGTCTAAACATAGATAAAATTCATGTGACCAAAAAATATAATCCATATTTTAGTGTAATGAACTGAGTTTTTTAATATGGTGGTTTTGCGGATATCAGTTGCCCAACTTTTGCGTAAAGAGCGTATGTCTTTATGTTTTTGATTTTACTTCATCATGCCCTTAAAAAAAAAAAACTTTAGACTCTAAAAAACAATTTCTCCTATTTTTAATCAGTGCTCATTCTCCTCAACCCAGATTGCGGTTATGTATTATATTCCCAACTCTTCTTCACTTACTAGTCCCAATCTGGAAGGAAGAAAATGGGATTGCTAAAGAAACCTTAAGATTCCCCCATAGTAAACCTAGATAGAAGTGGCTGCTAATGTGTTGTCCTTCTCCCTGCGGAGGGAATCTATAATTTGAGTAGCGTAGCGTCGTACTAGCCGCTCCCTTAGACCTCTTTAAGCCAAGTGACTTAAAACGCTCTATTTTCATATGATCATTATGCTGAAACAACAAGTCACAAGTGGTGAGGACATAAAAAAAACCCTTTAAAATCATATTTGAAAGATTCACTTATATTGATCACTTATAACAACAGTCAAAGATTCTCAGCTACTTAGAAAATTTCTTTGAAAAATATTGTAAACATTCGATAGTTCCAGCTCCACAGGTATGGTTCTCAAATCCAGTCATAACATAACACAATTGAGGATTTATTAATAAGTATGCATAACTTTTTTAGGATTTACGTAAGCTACGCGAAAGAAGTAATTACAAATAGTGGTAATTTATTATATTCAGTGAGGGATTAGGGATGAATAGAATGTACTTATACCGATTGTTACCTGAGAAGAAAGTGTGAAGGCAAAAGTTGACGCGTACTCGAAGTTGCCTTTTTTTGTAGTTTTTTGTGATTATATCAATGTATAATATTACAAGTGACAATAGTTTAAACTCAAGTGATTTTATTAACTTACGTTACACTCATACATGATAACCTAATTAAAAATAGTAAGATAGCCTATATGACGGGAGCCACTCCATTTTACGTCTTCTCACCAGGATGGTACTTTCTAAATCTAAGCTGTATAATTAATATACCTTGGCGCCCAGTTATGTTCAACCTGAGGTTCTATCGAGCCTATAATGTGCCTGCCATGATGTGCACTGAATGATAGTACTTAATTTTGTTCATCATTTAATACTAAGTTCGTTTAACCCATTAATAAAAAGAGATTTACAACACGCTCTCTTACTCCTATACATAGTCTCATCTTTTTCTCAGTCCTATATCCTTTTGATATAATAAGTTAAGGATAGTAAAATCCTCGATAGTCAAGAATATTAAGTGTGTCCAGCTACAGACATGTGATATTGAGTGAAGATGATGAATGGATTACATGTCCATCTTCACATGAATGGCTCCTATATCCTATTTTATATTCATATATGAATGTTAAGAAAAAGTTTTTAGACATATGAACTCACTATAGTTAGCTATATAAGCCTGAGTAATATATGAAAATTACTATATACTCACTAATTACTCGGGTGTGAACCTATTCAAATGCTAATTCGGCATAGGGCTGCCCTGCATCAATATAAAGAGACTCGATCGCTCTGAAGAGTGAGATAACGTTATAACTATAGTAATCACAAGATTAGTATATTGTCATAAATTGTTATATTAAGAGGGATCTACATAAATATTGTCACTAGACTTGAGATACTGCTGCGCGAAAAAGTCAGTGTTAATTTTAATTGATCAGAGAGAGATATTATTAGGCTCTCTTCATCAGGACTTCATCTTCTCGATATTTCACACGATGATGTTATCTTTGAGTGTATGATAAAAGCATACATCTTTGTATATTATGTAGGATATTTTATAATCGTATATCTATCCTATATATGAGTTATATAACTTATCAGTGAGGGTAAGTAAGGCTTGAAATTATCATAATCGATTTTTATACTTCCCAAATCTCTTTTGTTACGGTTTTACGTAAATTATATATAGATCTAAAAGCTCTACAGGTGAAGGTTCATGTATATATATATGCATTAATTATTTCATAGAGGTTTAACGTTAATAGTGATCTCTATATCTTAGACGTTTACCTTAAGATTGATCTCTCATATAATGAAGTATGTGGACTAATCGGCTTCTAATTTATTAGTATAATGAGTTACGTTGTATTGACTACTCATGATTCATAATTCTGACCTTATGCGTCTGGGAAGCAGTTAGAGATTAATGACCGGAGTATCTGGAAGGTTTAAGATATTTACAATATCTGCTATGATATTGACTGTTATTTCGATATTGATCTTATCTGTGCAATTAGTAACTTATGATCTGATATAGATAATCAGGCTCACTGATATGACTATAAACAACATCATAGTACATATAAAACAGACAAAAATAAAGATGCTTATAAAAGGATTCACTCACTATACACTGATCTAAATTATAAACTAGTTAGACACTACAGAAATAAATCAAAGAACCAGCACAGCTAATACAACCTCAAGATAAATCTGAAAATGTGATTATCATAACACACAGGCGCGACACACTACTTAAAACGTATAATACTACCTTAGAAGTAATATACTACGTATGCTGAGACTCATGAAACCAGAGGTACCTCGTAATCTAAATTTTTTAAGAGCCAGTACTCACCCCTATGGAAGGATAGTGAAGACGTACAATCTATAGCGCTTACAATACCTCGACATATGTTAAGAGAGCACCAACAAAGATGAACCCATTATACGTTGTGAACGTTTGAGCCACCATAACACACACTTCTCTTCTTTCAATAAAATTATAAAAAAATAATAAAGTCAAAAAAACCAATATAGAGCCCCGAATGATACTCATTCATTACCAATACCATCTATAACTAATGGATGTATCATATCTAATGTATTTTATATATCATAGATGTTAGATAAAAAGAGATGAATAATACAAGTATTGTACTATTAAATCAAAATTATACTTCATTAAATAAACGAATCCTTTTATTAGTTTCTTTTATCTTGTAAAGACCTGTACCGAATATACAGTACATTACTCGCATAATTTAAAAAAACTTCAGATATTTAGAGATTATGAAAAGAAATAACTTCCTTAATAATAATATATTTATATTAATACAGTCAAGGGTCCAACGAGATTCCTTGCTGAAATATGATAATAATTAAGATGGTGTATACAGATACGTACCATAAGAAAGAAATAATATAATTAATTATGATATAGTTGAAGAGAATACCATATAATAAATATATTATAAAAATAAACAAGAAGATATATATATAATAATTTTATATCCTAATTAGTCTATAATATATTAATATATTACCTCTATATTATAATAAATATCTCTATAGGAGTATATAATAATTCCGTTAACCGGTATATTATTTCTCCTATTAATAAAAATATCTAAGAAATGCTCATTAATATTAAATTAATGACATAATTCTTGGATATATTAATAAATAAATAATTAAGTTCAAATTAGTAGATTATGGTTACACAGTTAACCACCTTTAACAATTAGACGGATGTTAATTAATAAGTGACTTAGCAATATATATTGTAGCCCTGGCAATAATTTTACTCCCAGTAATAATATAAATCATATAGATATAAATAATAATATAAAACTTTTTATGTAATAAAGCAATTGATGGTTATTCAGAATTATTTAGTAAATACTACATTTATATAAATACTGAGAGCAGTACTATATACCATCCATTTACTAAATAAGTGAAAATTATGCAATTACCTTATATATCTATCTTTGTCAATAAAATCATATCTTGATAAATGCTACCTTCTATCATAATACTGATCATCCTATGGACTTCTACTATATAAACTCTAAATTACAATACTTTCATAAGTTTAATTAGTAAATTTCAATTTAATCTCCTAGCATTAGACTAGGTGTGTCTAAGAATTATATATCTATGTCTCGCGCTAACACGCCTACTAGTATCAATAAATTGACGGGTCTCAACCCTAGAAGAAATCTTCTCACACAAGACTAATGGCTATATTTAATAAGCAATTTGCCTACTGGCCAGTACAGTGAAGTAACAATATCACGTAATCCTATATTTCAAAGTTAAAACTCGAGAAGAGTCATACATGTTAGCTATGTTTAAATACGCGTATAATTTGTACGTACTCCTACTTTAATGATTGGAGGCTAGCGAAAGTCGGGCGGTCGTAGCAGCAAGATCGACATTTGAGTTGTGTTTTGAAGACAATAGATATAAGGAGATTAGTCTTTAGATGATGAGGACCAGGCCCGAGGGATATGTGTGCCCCAGGGCCTGTTTGGTTCCGGCGTTTGGACCGAGATCTCACCGGAGGCGTAGCGGCTGTATAGTCCAACCGACTCGCACTTCTAGTAGCGCGCGTGAACCTCTTCTCTAACGGACGCATGATAAATGCTTAAATGTATTACTGACATTGTAATGTAAGTATATATGATATGAAACCTTAAAACTCGGACACCGAAACATACCATCGGTAGCACTAATATGTACATTTCTAAGTGTCGAAACACAGACTTTACAGAGTAATGAATAGGCTCGAATCCTGTCTCCGCGAGGAGCATTTGCCTATGTTATGTATGTGTGTGGCATGTTGTCGTACAATCTCAGTGGTGAACTCCGGGTGGAATATATTATATCGAGAGGGCATGTTATACACTCTAAGAGATATATAGTTTATTAGTAACAAGATCGTATGATCGATTTAGAATCACAGCACAGAGCGTCTGTAAATGTGATATTACCGGAGTAGCTCCTGCTTGTAATGAAATTCATGTATTTACTGAGTGTAGAAAAATTGATGTATATTCAAGTGCGTATAATGTAAATATAATCGACACTAACGTAGCTTGGTTTTTGTTGTTCAAAAGTTTGCCTCCAATAAGCCCGCTGCCTCAACTCTTGTATCAATATCTTCCGTTTATCTAGCTTCTTCTTACAAATCGCACGTTGCTATGCCTTCTGCAGAGACATTGCTAAATTCCGTTAGTAACAGGATCTAGCTCTTCTTACTTTGTTGGTTCTCGCACATTCTATAGTCAAGAACGTCACTCTCGTCTTTTGATTGGTGTCCCACTATCCAGTTCGGATATCGCGTCAACCTCCACCTAGCTCTGATGGAGTTGGCGCGTGACTGTGTTATAGTGGTGGTAATTCATCCGATAATTACGCTCTCTGAAGTGCCGAGTGATGTCTTCCCGCGGACCTATATTAATTGAAGATAGATATAGGTGCATGCCGTGATTGCTGGAGTAAATTAAGGAATTTGTGAATATTTATTTGACTGACGCGCATGACCGAGGGGATCTCTTGTCCTCAGAGCTCTATGCTGTCGAACCCCAAGCGAATCCCCTTCTTCCACCTTTGTCTCTGAGCTTTCAGCTTTAGAGGACTTCTGTACGGTGCGAGCCACTGTCGGCCAGCGGCTGACATAGACCTCCCAGCGCTTAGCGTGGCTGGCTGAAAGTTATGCTGGAGACGCTCGATCTGTATAAGTATGACAACCTATCTCAGCGTGTGACGTGAAAAGTTTCGAAAGGGGTAGAATATACTACTCATCGCATGAGCTAGCTTATTTGGAAATTGATCATTCGCATTTACGTGAGCAATCAGATGAGAATATAGTACAGATACCATTGTAACTCATTGAGGTGCTATGGCGCAAACTCTCGGTGTTAATGAGAATCCACTAGTCGATGGCTAAAAATTGACATTATGGTCAAACCAATCTTACATGATATGTGAAGTCCCAAAGTGTAATTTAATCGAACCCTTATATTGATGGAGTGTTCGCTCCCTGAAAGGTATCGCCAGCTCTCGCTATATGAAGTGTACGATGATTAGCGTGTTTAGCTGTGAGTATATTAGTAGTGCATTCCAGTATAAGGCCCAGGTCATGGTGGCTAGAGTTATATGACTCTCGAAATATCCGATAGTAGCGCTAGCACATACGTATGGTGAGAACTCGCAACCTCGTATACCTCATCTGAAATGCGTAATTATTAAAGATAGAGTCAGGTCTAGACACATGCGTATTATACTGCCAGATGATGCGCAACAGTTATAGCCTAATTATCTAAACGTATAAATATGCGTCATTCCGTTGACAGAAACCAAGTCGCGTGTGCTATCGAGGTCAAGATCGCTTCACTGCGTGCGCTCTGTCTAAACGCAGCTTGTGGCCACCAAAGATCTCAATTATACATATGATATACAGATAAATAATAGGTAGTGAGTATAAAATATGAACTGGTGTAGCTTCTAGAGTAATGGTCATGCGTCTGACAGTAGGATATTACCAACCGACAACCAAACAGGTACGATCAAATAGGAGTCCCTCCAATCGCTGGCAACAAAAGATTCCCGAAATGGCGAATGCACTTGTAGTGGCGTCGTGAATATACAATGAGCGTCGCAAGGATCTTATTAGTGCGTAAGCTCGTACTGCGTCCATCATTATCTTCATACCCACGTGGACTGCCTTGTGATATCAAATCATCGGAGTGCTACAAGCACGAAAATCTCAAACACGCTATAGCGGTTGGATTCCCTCTAACTTTTGCCTGAATGGCTCAGATAAATTACTGAGTGCGGCGGCTCAGGTCTGAGTCCCCGAGTCTTGTGAACAGGCGAACTCTGCTATTCGAGCGACTCGCCTCTAGTAGTGATCACAAAGACTGGATAAGAAAAGGATAGAGTGTGCGCTGGCATCTACCTGTGGTCGACTCCACAGAGGATAACCAATAATGCCGCATTGTGTTATGGATCATTACAGATAGTGCGTCATACTGCCTCCATTCAAGTCTATTTCCGTTTCTCTTGTTCTCCACCGACGAGCAAAACAAGTAAACACCATGCAAAATTTAATGCACTCTATTCATGACCTTCTAAGAGATAGTCCTTGAACGTAACCAAGAACAGTTCGGAGACTAACAAGCTAGTGTCTAGGATGTTCGAAAGTCATTCTGATCTTATATTCATCTAGACATTCCTCCCTAAGCCACCTTTAAATAATAATCACCCGTGGTTATAGAGTTTATTCGTTGAATTTAATAACTCTATATTCTCTTATGTCGATCCCTTTGAGAATTTATTTATCTGAGGCTGTATCAGAACTTGTAAGAGTAGATTCTAACGTTGCGCTGTCGTGCCCTATATTAGTGCGTCGGGTAAATAAGATGGTTACAGGTGTCACAGCTATTTTAACGGTTTCGGAGCGTATATACTGATACAAAGACAGAAACGGAGAAAAAACTCACATTAGATGAAGTGTGCACTTAATCTCTATAACGCTTAACATAATTTCCTTTAATATAGTATACCAAATTCGGCTCAATTGCGGTTTAGCAACCTACATTACTTATAGCGTAAACTCCCGTAATTTTACTCTGCAATCATTTACTGTACGCAATTACAGGTAACCATTTATGCAATAGACAATTTCTCTCTCCGACGATTATTTAGCAGTCTCTCTCATAATTGAATGCTCACTCACACTTGATCAAATTATTCTCAACGCTCATGTAAATTGTCATATATCCAATGCATTTATATATGTCCCTAGCCTCGGTTGTAGATCTCGGTTTCGTTGCAGCGAGAGATATCTGTGAGAGTTTCGACTCCCATGCCCACTGTAAGACATCTCTCAGTAATTCAAATATTATGCGCTGTTATATAGATAATACTAAAAAAATGTATTTTTTTCCAGGATTAATATCACTATCCAATAATATCCATGTAGCTAATATAATAGTTGATTCAATAAGTATATTTAATTAACATTATTCGTACCGGATTTGTCAAGTTCCGGTATTTATAGAGGTAAAATTAATGGATCATCAATTTGTTTGGTTTCATAATCATGCTTAATCGAAGGAAACGTGTATGAAATAGTTACTATCTTGCTTTTCGAATACCCTAACTATCATAGTGTATCGTTTTATTATCTACCAGAGTATAGGACTTTTAATGTACCAGAAGACTCCCAATTGGACGTTTACAGTTCTGTACACCAGGCAGTCTTGTAATTGTATTTTTGGATAGTATCGTTACTGATATTGGTGCACGCCTCGGCCATCTCTACTTTCTTTTTCTCAACAATTGTGGACTTTAACATTTTTTGACTCCTAATAAGCCATGTTGGTCCCGTCACCTGCCCACAAACTATCTTTTGTACCTTCTCTGCAGATATTTTTATATGAATATGGTTTTGATTTTTTTATTGCAAACCTCCTGAAATGAGTATGAGCCTAACTGAGTCAGAGCATCTTTTTAACATCTAGTTATTGTCGGTTATCAATGTTCTGTGCAGCGCAGGTCCTAACTTTGTAAGTTTTAAATTTGTAATTATTAATACTCTCAATTGACTAAGTCCCGAGTGATGGCTACCATACGTGACATTCAAGAGATTGATTAATTTTTTAGAATTGATATAAAGAGCAACAAGCTGTCTCTGGCGTATCAATTGTTACACCAAAGTATGCGCGCAACTTCTGGAAATAAATTCGGTGTGTAGAAACCCGTGATGTCTGAAGACCTATATAATCCGGTTTATACATCCTTGTATGAAAAATGTCCGACATCTTCACAGTGCGCGTTACATTAAGTTTGCTGAGAGACTGAAGCATTGCGAAAGCAAATGGCAAGCTCTACTTGGTATTAGAAGAGTATCAAGCGCTGAGATTTATATACTTTAAAGAGGGCCCACACTCATAGACATTCGTGCAATCTAGCATAACAGAGATGAATGTTCAAAATATTCATAGAGACGCGGTGTGCTTGCACAGAGAGGCAGGCTCTTATGACAACTATGCAGGCTATAAGAGTAACTTAATTTAATTTAGCTGTTCCACATGCTAATGCGATCACGATATATAACCGAGTCACGTACATTTATATACAATATTTGCTAAGAACCGTGTGGAACGAGCTACACTTATAACTATATTGACGTTCGCTCATTTTAATGAAAATTTGGTAATAGGTCGCATAGCTTAATGACATCAATGAAGTAAGTGAAGTAGCATTGCTTAATTGTGAGGATGCGTATATTTAACATGGAGCTAGTTAGGCCGATAATTTTTGAACTTAAATCCTAGAATGCAATCAACTCACCGCTTCCACTAAATATCAGGTCGATATTATCCTTATCTCAAACTCATTACCGACCAGTACACTATCATGCTAAACGCAGAATGTACATGTAACAATTAATATAAATCCCTCCACAATAAACTTTAATACTCATATTTACTCTTCAAATTCTTCAATTAATTCTAAACTTTTATATTAATTTTCTTCTCAGATATTTCTTACGAAGTTTAAAACATAAGAAGTATGAATTAGTCTCTTGTAGAAATTTCGTAATATATACGAAACAATATAAATCTGTATTAGATAGTTGTATATAAGTGTATCTACTTATATTAAATTTACCCATTTAAAGTTCAACATTTCATGCTCATCTAATTTAATGAATAACAACTACATTCAGTCAAATAAGTTATTAGGATTAAAACACCTACAGGAGCTTATTAAAGTACCCAACACACTTCCCAACATAGTGTATTATCTCCTTTTTTGGAATTATGCTCATAAAAAAATCTATTATTAGATATGAGATATACCCGAGAGCCTACTAATTCAGAGAAAATACTGACCACGCGAAACAACTACGATTTGGTGGGAAAACATAAGTAAAAAACAAGTCTCAAAAAATTGCCGAAGGTCCCAAAACGAGCATCCAAAATGATTGTAAGGTATATGACACCACCACCTAGTTAAGTCAGGAGAATAAAAGTAATCCATTAGAGAGAGATTGCAAGTTCCGCACAATATTAATATAAACGTACTATTTAATATGACATACTAATCTAAAATAACATACTCACTATTAATTAAATAAAATTTTAAATATATATAAGACATAATATTATTGAACTTATAGAGTTAGTAGTATATCTCATAGTCTCAAACTAACTCCAATGGCACTAAAGATTGTAGCTTAGTGTCTAGGCAGTTACTACCGTGACCATTAATCTTTATTTTATTGGTAGAAATTTAAATTAATATTTACTATAGATAAAAATATAATAATTATCTTAAACAAAAAATAGAGTAACTTATATAACATACATCAAAATACTATATATGATAATATCGTTTAAAATCTTATGTAACAGAGTAATCAACAAATAATAATTGCAATAATTAATAAATTAATAATTAATTATATATATTTTAACAAAAATTTTAAACATAATAAGCAAAATTAAGCTAATTTTCTAGTATAATAAATAATTATTACTCCCAATAAAACGAGTATAAAATCAAGTAAATAAAATCCTTGAATATAGGTGAATAATAATTAGTAATATTTAATGAACTAAAATCAGATAGATATACGTATGCAATATAGCTATGATATGAAAGATATAGATAACCGATATAAATAAAGATAATAATGCAAGACCTGAGATATACCATCGAGATATAGGTACTCGATAAATTAATAAATATATAATAATAACAATGTCACGGTGCTCCGATAGGGCACGCAAACGTATATATGTTATCGTAAAAGATATATATCCATACCTCCTAATTCACCTAAAAATACAATAAACCCTCATTTATAATCTAATAACTAAGAAGAATCACTATAACATTTATGTATCATCATTTACTCCATACTGAAAATTGGAAGGTATAGTTAAAAAGAATAGCGTACGTATAATAATACTGCTAACCGTACTCATATCCTATAGTGATAGTACCAGGTAATCGATGACTTAACTACCATAATGATTATGTGTTATATAAAACACTATGAAATTATAAAGTACTTACTTTATTATAATATATAGTTGAGTAGTAAAGATAATAATATAGTGAATAGATGATAAGTCATGAAAATATATAGAATACCAGTATTTAACCGGATAAGTGATATTAGAAAGATTATTATCATATAATCGCAGAAGTTTTCCCTGAAATCTTAAGCTAATCCAGGAGTTAGCCTGTCACAGGCCACATGCGAGATGTATAGTTGGGAAACTTTCCTCATGGATTCCGCTACGAAAATAGTAATGATAATAATAATAATAATAATTATAATAATAATAATAATAATAATAATAATAATAATAAAAATAATAACTGTCTAACATCACAATTCTTTGTAATGCGTGAGGACATAATGTGAACAACACTTTAACATTAGCAAATAGAAAATTATTTAATTTTCTATTTTTATCCCCCAATACAGAAGCTCTTAAAACGCTGCGCTTTTGACGCCCCTTAAACGCAAGTTGAAAAAAGTCAATGAGTGCGTTTAATATGGTCTTATAAATTAAGTAATGTACCACTTATTGACCTATTCAATTGGCGTTTTCGTGGAGTCAAAAATGTCGTGTTTTAATCGCTCGTATACAATTGGTCTGAGGTCCATCGAATTTCCTCATCCTCATCAGCTGCGCCTTTTTCTAAAGAATTGGGTGTTGGGCGTATAAACAAATACCAGAAATCCAAGGCGTGTATGAACATTATTAGGGTATAAATAAGAAATAGTGGGAGCCACCCCAGCTATTGTCTTGAATATTTCTTCTCTAATATCGTGTTATAAATAATTTTGATGAAACTTCATCTGCCTGTCTAATTAGATCGTTAGGTTAGGTTAGGTTAAAGTTAGGTTAGGTTAGGTCAAGTTAGGTTAATCTTCTTTTAATTAGGAGCAACAACTCCAAACTTAGGATTCGTTACTCGCTTTATTATTTAAATATATGGATGTATTTTCAAGCATGTATTTTATTCAAAGTATTTTTTATATATTAAAATAAAAAATCTCATCTTACGGGCATTGCTAATAATTAGGATCCGGACGAGATATCGAACATTGGCCCTGTGCTTGATAACGCTGTACCACGGTAGATTATCTATCTATCTATCTATCTATCTTTCTATCTATCTATCTATCTATATATATATATATATATATATATATATATATATTTACTATATATACTATATATATATATATATATATATATATATATATATATATATATATATATATATATATATATATATATATATATATATATATATATATATATATAAATATATAATTGAAATTGATAGGGAATCCTTGTAAGACAATAGCATGCCATGTCTTAGAGTGTATGCATCTCTGTAAGGGGCTATTGCAAGCCTCATGCATATCACTTTGAATAAATGGTGGTCTGCTTCATACTTATATAATGTACTTTATTTGAAATTCAAATGTTTGGCGCCTCTTCCCTTCCCCAAGGGAAGGAGTGCCAAACAAACGAGGCTCTGATTGGTGCCTGGGTCCAGAAAGGACGCCATCAAATCACCCTCGAGAGTCTTGTAGTGAACCTCATAGCGTGAGGATGCCCTACGAAAGTTGTGAGATTTAACCAAAGGCCGGAAGGTCAATTCAGGATAGGGAATTAGTGCTGTATCATATTAGTTAGTCTGTGTAATTCTTAATAGTGCTAACGCTGATATATGCCCATCAATTACTTATCCAATTATTTAATGAAAATCATATTTGTCCTTGTCATCTAACTATCACAATAAAGCAACTACGAGGAAAGTGCTCTAATTAATCCCCCATTCTATGATTGTCGAAGTGATTTCGGCCTAGACATCATTTTGGTAACCCCAGGAGCGACAGGGAGCAAAACCCCCTAATTGGAGTCAGATACATTAAAAAAAAAAAAAAAAAAAAAAAAAATTTCCGTTACTTTCTCGTCAGTTCAGTGCCTAAAATAGTGATAGTTGGATAAAGTAAATAAATTATTTGAGTCAAAATTAATAACGTGAAGAAAAAGCTTCTTATTAATCTCATTTAAAAATAAGAAAAGAAAGTCGTTATTACTTCGAAAGCGAAAATTCAAACTCAAGCTCTCGAAATTAGGCCTAAAACCAACGCCTAACAGTTGACTCAAAACAACGCTTAAACAAAGTGACTCAAAGCAGTCAGCAACAACAAGCCCATAGAAAATGGTATCTACCAAGAAGCTGACTCTTAGGACTCAAACAAAGAAGTCCACAAAAAGAGGGAAGGACAAAACTCCCTCACCCCAACGCTTCTCCCCCTCTCATGATGAGGGAGGCCCATCTGTTTCTCTCTCAGGATCCGAGTTGGAAACAACGCCACCATCTTCGCGCCAAAAGGAAAGGACGCGGCGTCCCCATACCGACTCGCCATTAAAATCATACAGCCAACTAACATCAAGTCAGTTACCAACTTTTGACCCTTATGATGTTATAAATTGGTTGAGTGCCACCACAACGATCTTCAAATTAAATCATATAGAAGATACCCACGAACGTGTTCGTTTGTTGGCCCCAATTTTGCCCACTAATTTGGTCTCAAAAATCACATTCCCTCTCCAAAATAACGCTTATCGTCTGCTATTAGAAAATATAGAGGAAGTTTACCTTCCAGCCTTGAGAAATCGGATCCGCGATGTCTTTAAACAAGGCATAAGACAGGATGAATTGCCCAGTGAATATCTCCATCGTGTAAAAGGGGTATTGGGGAACAAAAGCTTCGATGTGTTAGTAGAACACAACCACAAATTCGCAATAGACCTCTTCTTGGAGCAGATGCCCCAAAATATTCAGATGTCAGTGTATTCTTTAGCTGAAGACAATGATCTGGTGAGAATGGTTAAAGTCGCAGATGATCTTTATAAGAACTTTGTTCGAAAAGGAAGAAATTATCAACAACCAAACGAAGAACAGACTTGGAGCTCTGTAAACTCTGTACGTAATAGAACAGACACAAGAGAAACAGACTCCGCCTACCTACTTCCCAGCGCGCGCAACCAAGAGCGCAAACATGAAACTGAGAGCAGCGGTGAAGGTCAAATTGCCCGCCAGATGGCCGACCTCACCAAAACAGTGAACGAGCTCGCCCACTCCTTTCAGCTGTTCGTTAAAAACCAAGCAGACACAGCTGAGAGAGGAAATCGGACACGCGATAAAAGTAGGTCACGCTACTCAGGATCAGACACAAATGGGTACAGCAAAGCATTTAATAACGCTGTCAATCAATTATGCTTCTATCATTCTCGCTATCTCTTCAAAGCTTACAAATGTGAGAGTAATGAGTGTCCTATGTATCCATTACTATATAGTAATAACCAGAGAAATGTCGCTCAAAATGTCCCATCATCGTCGGAAAACTGCTAACGAGGCTGCAAATTTTATCATCAAATAGCAGCCGTGAAAATCCTACTCACAATAGAAAAGTGAGATTTAATAATACCATCCAAGTGATAAATGACCCTATTACAAACAGTGATGTGTATAATGAAATAAACTTACAAAATAAAAGTGCTGGTGAATTAAATAAAAATTATATCAATCATAATAACTCTATTAACATTAAATATAATAGTGGCAAAAATACTACTACTACTACTACTACTACTAATAATAATAATAATAATAATAATAATAATAATAATAATAATAATAATAATAATAATAATAATAATAATAATAATAATAATAATAATAATAATAATAATAATAATAATAATAATAATAATAATAATAATAATAATAACAATGAAAATAATGTTATTATTAAAAACAATATGAACAATATTGATCCTGAAATTGATCAAAATATAGATACAACTACCAGCACTAGCAAAATGGAAAATATAAATTCTATTAAAAATAACAATAAAAATGAAAAAAATGAACAAATAAATAAAAACTTTTTCAATGAATCCTATTCAATTCACACAAATGTACAAGGAATGCATGATCCTTCTAGTTTAACCCTTTACTGCCCACATTTTTTTAATCAATGTAAAAGGCTTTTACATATATTTGATATTATTTATTATTCACTTTAAAGTGAATTATGTGCTTTTATTGAAAAAAAAAAATACCTTTTGAGTACTTTTCGAAGGTGGACAAAAATGTCCACTTGGGCACCCCAAATTTTAAAATGGCTAAAATATAGTAAAAAAAAAATCAAATTGAGACAAACTGGCAACTATTCATTTTCTAAAGCAGCCAATTTCGTCTACTTAGGCGTACAATGCGATAACATTGGTAGGTTTTACATAAAAGGCAATTGAAGAAGTGACAAAATTGTTCACTTAGCCGTGCCGCGAGAAAAGTATGAGCACAGCGTAAAAAAAATTTTACCCAAAACTTATTAATTTTTTAAGCACTTACAAATTATAAAATTTGAAGCTAGATAGCAACTATTTTCAAGTAAAATTATTCTATTTCATGTTTTGTGTAAGAAATATTAATTATATTGGATAATTATTAAATAAAACGTGTTTTTCTGAACCTGACCAAAAAGTACACCCAGGCAGTAAAGGGTTAAAGAACTCTGAAAATTTAAATATGAAAAGTAGTAGTAGTCCACAAAACAAAAATATATCAACAAATAATAATATTATATTAAATAATACTGATGTCAAACAAGGTCTCGAAACAAATGTTTCAAACAATTTTGGTAATGTACAAAATAACCCTTTTATTATTACTGTTAGTCCCTTGCATGTGGGATACGTCTTTTTTAAATCAAATTTATTAAATGGGGGGGGGGGATGTTATAGACAATGCAAGTGAAAATGGAAGCAATGAAGCAAATATCCTGTCAGACCCAACTGATTTATGTGCTGATGACGAGCGCTGCTTAAGCAGTGAGATAGTTACAGCCGCTGTTGAGGGAGACAAAAGGGTTTGCAAGATTGACAATTTGACCTTGTATATAGTCTATGACACACTAAATAAGATCGATTATTTATTAGACTGCGGTTCTGTAAACAATATTTTATCTTGCAATGCTAATGACCATCAAAAAGCGCCAGTAGGATACCTACTTGCAGCTAACAACTCAAAAATTGCAGTCTATGGTATTAAAAATATTGAAATCGATCTGGGATTGACGCGTAGATATAGGGATACTTTTTATATAGCTAATGTAAGTACCAATATTTTAGGATTAACCTTTTTAAAGAATTTTGAGATGGGCATTAATTTTAAAGAAGATTTGTTGTTAGATCAAGTTACGAAAAATACTTTAAATTTGAGTAGAAATATGAATTTTAATATTAATGATGTTCCTACTTCTTCCTCTTCAAATCTCTCTCTCTCTCCTCCTCCTGTGCATGTACCTCATAGTTCTTTAAATTTTAATGAATTATTATCGAAATATTCAGAATTATTTGTAAACCCTTATCTCCCCGAAAACCACTACATAAAATTGAAACAAGAAAAAAGGTGGGATGAAATCTTTGAAAAATATAAAAATAAAAATAAGAGAATGAGCACAGCATTAATAGCGGAGGGCGGCCAAATAACTACTGACGAAGAAGCCGCTTATATTCCAGAGAGAGTATTAATAGAACTAGCCAACTCGTACCCTTACAAAATAGACATAAAGGGACCTCCCATCTCCCTTAGG
>JABUQX010013868.1:0-2500 GCA_015478945.1 Trachelipus rathkii
TAAAAACTAGTGCTGAGAGAGACCCTGCCGTATGTAAAGGAGCGCCGAAAACATGGAACAACAATCTGCGAGACAGGAATACACGAAAAAAGTGAAGAGTAGACCAATAATACATTACAGGCGGCGATAATTATGGTCGTCAATCTTCTTATAAGTCAACCACTTTGAAAATTAAGATCCAACATAAATAAAATAGTTATTATATTTTTTTTTTGTGACTGGCTTAAAAAGCACGAGATAGATCTGAAACCGAAATGAAATGACGAAAACGAAACGAGATATCAGTATGGATGTGTTAGCAGTTATTAAAGGAGTTATTGAATATTGATGGGACGATAGAACGATGATACTCATATGATGGTCCTGTGGTCAAAGAAGAGATTGTAGTATGTGGTGGTGCGGTCTCAGTAAATGATTTGACGGGAATAAGTCTTGCAAAATTAATTGAAGAAAAAAGTAACTGAACTTGGTTTGGATATGAATAATCTAAGAGGACAGGGTTATGACGGTGCAGCAGCAATGAGTGGTAAGTTCAGGGGTGTTTCAGAGAGTAATAAAGGAAAATGTCCCAAAGCTATTTATACTCCCTGCTTTTTGCATTGCTTAAATTTATGCCTCACAAGACTGCTTCTAAAGTTCAGATATATTCGAAGTGCAATTGGAATAATATCAGAATGTTTTACATTTTTTCTTGCAAGTGTCCTAAGAAGACAAAAGTTCGTGAAGAAAAATAGAAGAACTTATTTCCTAAGAGTAGGCAAGAAGAGATTAAAAAAAGTTTGTGTGCAAAACTCGCTGGTGCCAACGGCAGTGAATCGGTTTATTATTTAAAGAAGATGATAAACCCCCCATAATAGCTAGCTTTAGAACAAATAAAATGTGAAGTTTGAGATCAGTCAAAAAAAGCTACCTAAATTCTAATCAATGTTTATAGTGCATCGTTTTCTGGTTTCCTTATTTGTTTTAAACAGACTATTAAGTTGTAACCATACAAGTCTTTAAAACAATTGCAGCAACAGGTTTTGATTTTGGTGAGTGCATATAATTGAAGTGAATCGTAGTTAAAACTAAGACTTGAAGCCATCAGAAAAAATGCAAAACATTAGAGATTTTCAGCAGATTTTGTTGAAGAGTGTGGTGAGCGTCCTCTGAATCTGAACTGGTATTGAAATTGTTGTACCAAAAAACAGTAAACAAATTGCCAAAAATACGACCCAACATTCGCTACTTCCGACCCAACAGACTTATTATCGCACATGCCAGTTTTTATATACCATTTTTGGAATGTTTAATATCAGCATTTGAGAGAGGTTTTTATAATCAATAAAGAATTATAAATCTTCCTTGCATTTATCATAACGCTACAGGTGTAAATGTGCCATTGAGAAAGATGAAAGATTGTAATATACATTTTACAGAGGAAGACCTCGAAAGTCCAATTGAAGATTTAGTAAAAGGAGAATGGGATTATGGAAGTTGAAATGGCATTACAGCACAGATCGTCCAAAACAGCAATAGACGGACTAGTTTTTCATTTCCAAATATTTACATCTTGTTGCAAAACTGGCAATTTTACCCGTGTCTACTGCTTCAGTAGAAGAAGCTTTTCAACATTAAGACTCTGAAAAACCTACTTGAGAAATATCTATTGGAGATTGAAGACTACTGGGACTGTTGCCCTCCTAAATATATTACATCGAATATTGACTTAAAAGTGAAGATGTAAGTCTCAGATTTCGCTCAAACTCTGCCCAGCCGATTAAAGTTAACAATTTAGGTAAGATAATTTAGTAATTTATATAAATTATTCCTATTTTTTCTTAGAAAGTTTATATTTGGTCCTTCCACACTTATGATATAAGGTAATTATATATATATATATATATATATATAATATTTATATATATATATATATATATAGTATGAGTATATATATATATTATATAATAATATATATATATGATATATATATAATATATAGTATATATATATATATATATTATATATGTTTAAATACGGATTTATTCTGTTCTTGGGCCCCCGGAAAAAAAAGAACATCTGAGAGGATTGAGCAAGGAACAGAAATGCTCCGAACACAAAGAAGATGGGCAACCTCTGGGATGAACTCCACGGAGGGCAGAAGACCCAAAGACGAAACGACCTGAAAAGTGATGGCGGCGGAAGTTAATAGGTGGATGGACTCAATATACTGGAAAGTATGGATCAAGTTTACATATATCATATATATATATATATAATAATATAATAATTAAGTAAATAGTGTATATATAATATATATATATATATATATACTCATAATATATATATAAATAAGAGAATATATATATAAATTGAATAATAGTTAGCTATTAAATATATGATGAAGTAGAGGATGTATATCTGGAGAAATAATGCTTGCCCGAGTATTGGGGCCTTAGAACCGGATGAAAGGAAATTCCTTGCCTTAGGGGATATATAAGAGAATAACACTAGAAATATA
>JABUQX010013868.1:12500-23500 GCA_015478945.1 Trachelipus rathkii
CCGGTTTCCATTTATATAATAGCGGGTTTCATTTATAAAATGTTAAAAAAAATTTTTTTTTTTTACATTTTTTAAGTTTTCAAGTGAATGGGCAGAATGGCGGCAAAACTGGACCTTATAGACAAACACCAATATAATTTTTGGATTCAGCGCAAAAATTAATTAAGAAACAAGTTTTAAATACGGCAACAAAAATTTGTTCCCGGCCAGTCTTATTATTGTTTTTTTTTTTTATTAATATTATCATTATTATACTGGAGAACAAAATTTTTATTGATTTTACTGGGGAATATAATTTTTATTGATCTGAATATAATTAGACTTCTTCCTTATGTAGTTTTTTGCGCTGAATCCAAAAATTATATTGGTGTTTGTCTGAATCCAGTTTTGCCTCCATTCGTATGAAAACTTAAAAAATGCAATTTTTTTTTTACCATTTCGATAAATGAAAAACAGCTATATCTTTTTTGTTATTTGTCCTATATCAATAGGAAATTTTCCCCGTTTTATCATCTATGGGCAAGACTAGCACACACATTTTCAGTTTAGATTTAGACTTATTACCCAACCGTTTTGTACATCCAACGTTTTGTTCTGTTCATGAGAAAAATGATTGTTTTAGCAATTTTTTTCACATTATTATATGCAAATAGCGTAAAAACTGGACATAACAGGCAAAATTCAATACGAGTTTTGAGTTCAGCATAGCAAAATACATGAGATACAAGTATCGGATCATAAACAACAGAAAAAATGTAAAATTTGTTAACCTGTGTTATCTATTTTTAATAGTATTATTTTTTTTAATTTAAATATGATTAAAATTTTTATATTGAATTTATTTAATATTAATATTGCTAATTATATATATATATATATATATATTGTATTGTATCTATTATAAGTAATATATATATATATATATTATATATAATGATATACATATATATATCGTTAATTTGATGGATGTGTCAGCAATAAAACCTGCTATGTGTGATTAAATAAATATTATATATATATATATATATATGTATATATATATATATTATTTAATATATAATATATATATATAGTATATATAAATATATATATATATATATAATATACTATATAGTATATATATATATATACCTATAATTATATATAATTTATATAACTATATATATTACTATATATATATATATATATATATATACAGTATATATATTGTTAATTGTGATCCTATTACCAATGAAGTAATTAAACACAGTTCATATCAACTTT
This sequence comes from Trachelipus rathkii, assembly GCA_015478945.1. Classification (NCBI taxonomy): domain Eukaryota; kingdom Metazoa; phylum Arthropoda; class Malacostraca; order Isopoda; family Trachelipodidae; genus Trachelipus; species Trachelipus rathkii. The sequence goes on from JABUQX010013868.1 coordinate 13,764, forward strand.
TATTTTACAATCCGCAGTATGAGCAGTTTCTATCAAAAAAATTAAGAATACAAAATATAACACATTTACATATTTACATAAAATTTACATTTACATTTTTGCATTTACATTTACATTTACATTCACATTTGAATAAAATAAAATATATTGTTATTTGGTCGTGACTCTCTTTATTAACCTTTGGAAGTTATGTTTTAATATATTTTCATTGTTATTTTTTTTTATTTTTTACATTCAATACCAGGGACGTTCCCTCTGGGTAGGCAAGGTAGGCAGTGTATGCCCTACAAAAGAAGTGATTATTATTATTTATATATTTTTAATAGTTAAAATCAACATTTAAGTCCATAAAAATTAATTTCCCTTCACACCTCTCATATATGAAATTATATACACCACATTTCATTTTCCCTTAGTAAAAGCAAAATGTTTTTAGTAGCTTCTCCGACGCTTATGGCTTCCTAATATTGAACTTGAAGCTTAAATGGACGAATCTGTGCTTTAGATTTTTTTAAGTGTATAACAATGAATGTGCGAGTAAAGGCCATTCTAAATTCCTGCCGATGTTTCGACTGAGTCTCATATCTGTGTGTCGGAATTGATGTCTTCGGAGGGAGGGCCTCTCTTTCTCTCTCCTCTCTCTCTCTCTCTCTCTCTCTCTCTATTATAATATATCATATATATATATATATATATAATATATATATATATATAGTATATATTATAAATATATATATATTAGTATATATATATATATATAGTATATTATATATAATATATATATATATATAATATATATAATATATATAATATATATATATTATGAGGGATATTATTTATACTTAACTGAAAATTTCTTCTGATACACTATAGAATATAGTATATATATATATATATAATTATATATATATTATATATTAAATTATATTAGTATATATATATATATATATTAAAATTAAATCTGCCTACCCTGAGAGACAAGTCACGGCACGTGCCTGATTCATACATCATTTACACCAACTATAATTATAACAACCTTTACTTCAACTGACTTTCAATACTGATGAATAGAGTTTTCAGAAGAGATGGGATATGGGGTTTCTTTGGTCGTATAGGATGGATGCTTCAATTTTATTATTTCTTTTGAAGTTACCTGTTGAAGAATTAATAATTTAGTTATTCTTGATAGCTTATTTGGATTGCACCTCAATACCGTAGGTTTCTTCTTTGTGGAACCCTTTTCATTTGCAGAGTTAGTTGGGACCTATACCCAAATGGTCGAGAGGAAAAAGTTTGTGTAAGCCATTAAAATGGGCGTGTAACCTATTTCAAAATTTTTGTAAGTCATTAAAAAATGATTGTGCAACTAATCAAAGCCTATGTAAGTTTTTAAAGTGTGTGGGGCTAATTTTAAAGCTTGTGTAGGTCCTTAAATTACGTGTAACTAATTTCAAAGCTTGTGTAAGTCCTTAAAATGTGTGTGTGTGGCTTGTATAAGTCTTTAAATTACGTGTGTAACTAATTTCAATTCATGTGTAAGCCATTAAATTCTAATTTCAAAGCTTTCAAAAAAAAAAATCGATGTAAAATATCGAAATAAAGGGATCTGATATATATAATAGTTGAAATAATCGATTGATAGATGTCGATCATTTGGCATTGATGATTTAGTGTGTCGACGGTTTGGACGAGTAGCAGAAAATTTTGCCAACAATTTTACCTTTGAGAAATTATTTGTCGGCATTTTGGACAAGTAGAAATTTTGTTTAATATCCTGTCGACCATTTTCCTGTTGACCCATTTTCCTGTCGACGATTTGAGGTAGTTCCCCTTTGCATGTGAGGTTAAAGATCGCAGAAGCAAGAAACTTTAAGCACGGCCTCTCGTACGGCGCGGACTGAGCAAGTGAGATAAGACTATTGTCAAAGTTTGTAAAAGGTCATTTGTGTTACTTATATTTTAATTGATTTACCATAGAAAATCATCTTTTAACGCCTTACAGTAACTGTTACTTTAATAAAGAGAAATATTAAAACATATTTATAACATAAACTTTTAATTTAATTTCTTAGCTCATTTATTTACTAAAGAAACTAATTAACTGCTGAAACTTATTTTTAAAAAAAAAGTCCTAAATCCAGTAGTTATTCAGTGGTAGAAATAGTACTTGTGTTTTAAAGAGATAACACCCAATTTTAAGACTTTCACCAAACTTATATGTAGGAGCTACTGACATTCCAGCCTGGGATCTCAACTAGCAACTGCATTATTGGTGACGCCATAATCTGATTAGGTTATATATTAGATTATGGTGACACCTGTATAAGAATACTCAGCACCTTCAAGAAACCCACCAACGCCCTCTGAAATATCTAACGCCTAAGTAGAAAGCACAAGTGTCTTTTGAAAACTTCAGGAACTACCAAAATGTCATGATATTACAATTGCAAAACAACAAGCACTATGCAGATCGTGAACAGCTATTACCGAGAAATACAAGTCTTCGTTTAATTAACATGACAGCTTCCTTAGACAATTTGATCAACTGACTGATCTCACTACGGAATTTACAGAATTACTTCCGAATTTCACATATTTATGTGAATTTTTATCTGGTCACTTGAGCCCTCCGGTTGGAAACTAAAAAATATTCATCCGTTTATAGTATTACGTCTAAATCAATTGGGAACCTCACGCCACTTCTATTATATATGGATGGGCAAACCTGCAAAAATGAATCGTTGAAAATATATGGTGATACATTTAATACAATTTAATAGTATGTGGATACCACTGTTACTATATTTAAATGGGTAATCGTGGAAAAATGGAGAGCAATCGTATACAATATATAGTGATATGTTTAGTAAGGTGGAGGACCTCATACCACTACCAATATATATATATATATATATATATATATATATATATATATATATGCACATATATATTTAATATATATATATTATATATATATATATATATATATATATATATATATATATATATATTATATATATATATCGTGTAATAATATATATATATATATATATTATATATATATATATATATATATATATATATATATATATATATATATATATATATATATATATATATATATATCTAAATTTTCTCGTTTACTATATATTAGTATATTAATTATATATATATATATATATATATATATATATATATATATATATATATATTCTCCCCCCGGAGATTTATACTTTCTTCAATATCGCACCGGAGAATTCAACGTCCAACCAATTTTAGTTCTTCTTGAATGGCCAATTTTTTCACAAGTTTCTTTGCCACTGACGTCTTCAGAAGTCTTGCAATAGTTATCTATTTTTACTTATTTCATTATGTAAATTTATTATCTCTTTTACCTCATTTACATGTTTTGTGTATTTGTGTACGTTCTCGCAGGCACCCAAATATGTATATATTTAAATGATGGTTAACATTATTTTTGCATGTTTTATTCCTTCCAGAAAATGTATATCAGTTAAATTTATTTACATGTTTGTACGTATATTTGTTTTCGAATATATATATATATATATATATATATTATATATATATAATATATATATATATATATATTATATATATCTATATTATATATATATAATATATATATAATATACTATATATATATAATTATATATAATATATATATATATATTATATATAGGGGTCAGCATCCGAAGAGGCCAAGCATGTAACTAGAAAACTATACACATCTACAGGAAAATAAATAACACTTTTGATTTCAGCAAGCAATTTCATCGAAGAAACTAAAAAAATATATATTTTATTCTAATATTTATTAATAACATAATATTAATATAATCTCAAACCTCGCAAGTGCACCGCTGTGATTGACCTTGAATCCTGCCTGCATTGTTGACGATAGCAAAGTTGCCCAAATACCCCCACTTTATTTTAACGCTTTGGAGAAAATTTAATTTTTCTTTTTAATATCTTTTTGGGGGTTCGAGCCGACGGAGGGGACAGAGGGGGGTACGATTTCCCCGTTGTCCCCGGTAGGGCCGAGAACCCCGACTCTGCATCTTTAATTTTTACCCGTGGGTATGGTTTAGTATAAAAGAAAAATTCAACATTTGGCAATTCCGCGCTCCCTCCGACTACTTCAGCTTCTTCGTTTTGTCAAAAAACTGTAATTTTTTCAACAATTTTAACAAAATTTAAATTTTTTTAATAAGCGTTATTTTTTTTTTTTTTTTAATTTCAGGAGGTAAAAATGTCTCCTGATTAATAAAATGATATTTTATTTTTCGTGTAGCTGTTTATAGTTTTTAGTTACATTGCTTTGGCTTTTCGGGATGCTGAACATATATATATATATATATATATATATATATATATATATATATATATATATATATATATATATATATATATATATATATATTATTATTTATATATATTTATATATATATATTATATATAGTATTATGTATATATATATATATATATTATATAATATATCATATTTAAATGAAAATATTATGTATCTTTTTAATATATTTGCATCGTATTTTTCTTTTCTTTTTTAGATCTGAGCAATTTTTGTAAATTATTTTTATTTATGCATGTGTATCTATATTTTCGAACATACATAGATATGTATACATTTAGATAACCACTCTGTTCCCCGGATGGGGACTGTTGTGGTACCACGTATTTATGTAGCAAAAATATATTTTAATTAAATTCTGCAAAATTTTCAAATTGTAAATCCCCCTTGTAGTTATGTTAAATTGTTAATACATATATAAAGATTATAAAATAAAATCTTGTGACTTAATACTTGTAAAATATGCTAACGGCGGCTCCACACATGCGGAATTCGTCAAACTCTTTGCCAAACACCCCACGTGTGTATGGGTCATTTTTGGCAAAGCTTTGCTCATTTGCTTGGTTTGGCAAATACACAAATCTTTTCCACAAGCGATGGAAAAGATTTATGTACTTCACACAAGCAAATTCGTCAAACTCTTTGCCAAAAATGACCCATACACACATGGGGTAGAATGTTTGTAGACGTATATTCGCTTGTGAGGAAAAAACAAATGCAAACTTGTGAGGAAAAAACAAATGCAAAACGCAAAGATTCAAGGGTTTGACAAACTCCCCATTTGTGGAGCCGCCTTAACTCTTCAAATTAAATATTTAGAACAATTTTGATTGACAGTTCGTACTTAACTTGAATAATTCCAGAATTACCTTGCTTTACACTTTTGACTAACTAGTTCTCAATGAGCCAGATCTTGAACCAAACAGATACCTCAGAAAAAAAAGCTCTCTGCAAATGAGAAAAAATCTGTGGGTCATTTTACACACTCGCCTCACAAAATCTATTGCCAAAATATGAAGACTTCATTCCTAGATTGATATTTAAAACAGCACAAATTATCATTCAGGACGTATAAACCAGATGTAATGCCAAATCATATAATTTCAAAAATCTTGAATCAAAAAGACGGCTCTCATTTCATATGGCTATGAGCATTCCAAAACCTGCAGCTTAGAAAAACAAATCACACGGAAAATTCTTTGAAAAAATTGCTAAAAATACTTAAAAATTTGTCTGGATTGTACAAACTTTAGAGCCACAATGAATCAATGGTATCGACAATAATCCTAAGTATGAAAGTGATTCGCAGTTTTTAAAAGATCAGAAAAAGACTATGTTGGGACTGCGTTCCACAGTACTTCAGCATGAAAAATTCATAAAATAATAGATTCAGCATTACTTATACTGAAAAAATCTTGCGCTTACACTACTATTTTGATCCACGCTTTTAAACTACATTCCTGCAGGATATATATTAAAAAAGTGGAAGAATTCTTTACAATGGATGTGCAAATTATAAGTTTATAAAGGACAAAGGAACACAGTTTCAACTTTACTTTAAACCAATCTTAGATTCTTCCATTATATAACAGAATAGGGCGAAAAAGTGATACTGAAGAGCATAATAGGGTTTAACTAGTTTTGAAAACTGTTTTTCGGAATTTTAAAGAGAAAAAACTTTACAAAACCCGCAAAGAAACTCAATTCCTAAAGAGAAAGACCCATATATTGAAAAAATTGAAGAGGTTATAAAAGTAGAAATCAGCCTTTACTAAAATATGAAATCTTATTAAAAATTCAGAAAGTCCCTTACCATGGTGGTCATCGAATAAAGGTACCTGTGCAGCATTTTTGTGTCTTGCTAGAAAATATTTAAGCTCGCGCCCCCCTTTTCTTTTGAAATGGAAAGACGCTTCAGAATTGAGATCATTATATTACCGAAAAAAATCGGATGCATCTCATAAACTGCTAAAGTTAATTTTGCACTGCAATTTAAACATCAGCTTGACTACAAATAATTAATGATAATTTGCTTCAAATCTTACTTCTTAGTAAATTAAAGAAGGATTTTTTTTTAAAACAAAAAATGACAAAATTGTTCACTCTATTGTAAGATTTTTAAATATTATATATTTTCATGTTAAATAAAATAAAAGGCTTAATAAAACAATTATTTCCTTTTGCACCAAGATAAATATTAGAAATGCTATGACATTAATTATAAGGTTTAAAAAGTCATAACAATTAGTTAATTTATCAAAATTAGGCATATATTATATTATATATATATATATATATATATATATATATATATATATATATATTATATAATTATCATATATATATATAGTATAATAAACTATATATATATAAAGAATTGAAAAATTTTTTAGAATCGGAATCCGAATCGGAATCGGAATCGGCACTTTCGACTGGTATCGGAATCGGTCGGCATCGGCTGGAAATTTTGAATCGTCCCATCACTAATAATACTATATAATATATATAAATCATATATAATATATATATATATTATATATATAATATATAATATATAATATATATAGATATATATATATTAATATATTATATATATTATATATTATAATATATATATCAATATATATAATATATATATATATAATATATATATATAGTATATAGTAATTATTATATATATTATATATATATATCATATATATACTATATATACTAATACTATAGTAATCTATATATATATATATATATATTATATATATTATTATATAATTATATATATATATATATATAGGGCATCTATACGCGTTAAAGCTTTAATCCGTTAATTAACTCGTTAATTTTTTCTGTTAACGTTTAAACGCTTTCGTTAATTTGAAACAAGAAGAGTAACGACTATTTAACGAGTTACATTGCTGAAATTAGAACGTTAACGAGTTTAAAATTTTCCCCTACATCCTTTAACCATTACCTTAATTTAACAGTTTATAAAATATTTTCTTATCAGATTTTAAATTGTATTAGATTCGATTTGATAACACATAAAACCTTTTTTTTCAAATTGTCCTAAACGCTCCTCTCAAGGCTCAAAAGTTCTTTATCTTTACTCGGTATTATCCCTCTTAGTAATGGTTTAACACAGAGTGGAAAAACTCCATTTTGAGGAATGTGCTTACGTTCTGCACACCGCCCCCATTTCAACTATAGCTCTCTTATGTCTTAATACCAGCACTTCCCCAGTGTGGAAGCAGCACATGTCTCAAACCATCCAACTAAAAGGAAGCCACTCTGATCCTTCTAAACACATACTCGCCTCCCATATACCATATAACTCATCCAAACCCTTATCCTGATCTACTACCCTCTAAAAAGATTCTGTAAAACCCCTTCCAACTCTCACCTTCTGTACACCATCTCGAATCTCATTTCATCTTTTTCCCGATCCCCAGAACGACTTTGGTTGCTTCAAAGTCTAACTGCGAATACTTTCCTATTAACAATTTATATTTTCCGCTCTTAGAAACTACGGAAAGGATGTGAGTGGGCGCTTCTGACCATAATCAAACATTACGGGTATGCACGCCATCATTGCTCCCAAGCCTCCCCTCCTTTGGGTTTCCTCTCTCTTTGCCTTACTTATTCTTAGCTTTTCTTTCAAGCACACTAAACATCGGCTCTGGTGACTGGAGCGACTTCTCTTCTTTTCTGTCTATTAGGGTGTTCCTCAGGATTTTCATCTTATGTCCTATCTTGTACTATCTTTTCGATAATGATTCTTCTCACTTGCACAGTCTAACTCTAATCCACTCACAGCAGCATGACTCGACCCTTCCATTCTTTCATCAACCATTCATTATTCTGCTCCATCTTTTACTCTAGACAGAATTGCCTCTCGTCTTATATCTCCGATTCATTCTCGCTGATCTAGAAGAATTTTGCAGGTGGTCGCTCTCAACTCTTAATGAAATTCAGTTCTTTACAAAACCCATACTTCTACAACATCGCCTCCTCTCTAAAAACCTTCTAACTTTCCTTATCTCTTTGACGGTTCTCTCGTCTCTCCTGTTGACAATATCAAACCATCCTTGCCTACATAACAAACAATAAAAATGTCTTGAATCTCACATCACAAAGGTTCCTAAGGTAACTGGGAGTTCTTTTTAGACCGCGAGACTTTTTTCCTCTTCTCAGTTACTCCGCCTATACAAGGTCTCACTCCGGCTTGCTACTACGAGTACTTCTCATATATGGCGGCCTGGTTTCACCCGGCTTTTGTCGACAGGGTCGAGTCCAAAAGCCTAAATGCTTTATAAACTGTTAGTACTTTCCAGTGGTTCACCGTTACCCTTTATCTCTGCCGCATATGTTTTGCTTTATCTCTTTCTATAGTTATCGCAGAGCAGCTTTCGAAGGAACTTACCACTCTCGTACTACCACCCTTTACGACGCCCTTCAGCTCATAGCCACAAGGTCATACTCCTGCCGCCACGCGGTTTGTGTAGATATTGTAAACTCCACTAGTTCCTGCTGCTTCCTTCTTTCCCTGCCACCACTTTCTTGAACTCTCTTCATCTTCTGTGTTCCTCGAATTTACTCTCCCTCATCTTTAAAGCCTGCGTCTATTTGTATCTGCGTTATTTCCGCACTGTTGATGACACATTTGCGTGCAACACCACCTCCTGGAATAGGCTCTGCCCGTGAGTGGCTGTAGGTAACGTTAAGAAAAAAAATATAAATAAAAAACATATTTTGAAGCCGTTAACGTTAACGAAAGTTAACTTCCGCCTTACATTCCCTTGCATATAACGCCTTTAAATGATTTAACCCCGTAATTTTTTTTAACGATTAATACATTAACGAACGTTAACCTCTTCCTCCATAACGGTCCCACTTGTATTATATATACATAAATATCTAATTATTATATACTATAATACTACTAATAGTTAATATAAATATATATATATTATATATATATATAATATAATATACTATATATATTACTATACATAGTATATAAAGAAAACTTCCAAAAACAGAATTGAAAAACGTTTTTCATTCACATTTTGTTATATCATGAAAAAACAGCTCGCAACAACGAAAATGGTTCATTTCATCTCTACAAAGAAATAACATAATCACGACACGTAGAATATTTGACAAGTAAAAGCAAAAAAAAAAATTTTGTAATCTATAATTATTTTTTATTAAAGTCTCCATACGTATACGTGCACTGCATATACTAACTTCGTCAGCAAGCGGACACTATATCGATGCCCAATACACTAAATGCCAGCGTGTAGATGCACTTAACTAATAAATTCAATAAATATTAACCGTGTTATTTAGG
>JABUQX010013869.1:0-32966 GCA_015478945.1 Trachelipus rathkii
TATTGACTAATATATAATATATATATATATATATATTATATATATATACTTATATTAATATATATATATATATATATATTACTAGTATATATATTAATATAGTATATATATATATATATTATATATATATTATAGTATATATAATAATATATATATATATTATATATTTATATATATATATATATTATATATATATAATATAATATATATATATATATAATATATTATAATATATATTATATATATATATATATATATATATATAATATTATATAATATTATATATATATATAAATAATATAATATATATATAATAATATATATATATAATATATATATATATATGATAGGTAGCTATTGGGGTCCTCTTATACCGATCCAGGATAGGTGGAGAGGAGGCCAAATCATTCAGCATTCTCAACGATCTTGAGCAACTAATAAAGAACCCACACATATTCCGGATCGTCCTAACCAATCTTGAACACACTTGATCTATGTTTCACCACTAGTCCTTCTCTCTTAAAATTCACCAACCACCTTCGCTCCTGTAGGCAAATCTGGTGATAACTTTTATCTTATAATTTAATAATTTCTCTCAAACAGCTTCATCCTGCCCTACGCGTTTTTTCTGGCACTTGATCGGGCCGATTGGGGGGCATTGCCTTGCTTCTACGCTAACTATATTTGGAATGACTGCTTTGTCTCTGGTTACGCTTCGACTTCTGCGATAAGGTGGGAGCTTTAATCGTTGATGGGATGAGCTAGGTACATTCCTTCTTTCGAACTAAATCTTTCTGGATGCGCTCAAAATCCAGTGGTTCGATAACCCTGACCCGTGCTTGTTTTACTCTGGGTTATTTCAGGCTAGAACAGAGACAAGTGCGTATCGGAAGTGGAAAAAAAATCTCTCGTTCTTCCTATCACTCTTGTTAATTTTCATTCTGCTAGAAATGGTTGCAGGGATACTCTCGACGAGCAAAGCAAGCTTTCATCAAAAGAAAGTGCGCTACTCCTTGGGCTCTCGGCGTACTGACAAATTCTTTCTGGGCCCTTGCAAAAAAACATCTCTAACAACTTCTGTAAAATCTGCTTTCCTCCCTCTTATTCGCTCTGATGGTTTGTTGCTAATTCTCCAACTGAAAAGGCCCATCTCTTCGGCCTCCTATTTTCCTTTAACTCATCCCTGGACGATTCTGGCAATCCTCATCCTTCTCCTTCTCCTCTCAGGTGTCCTATTGCGTTTGCCTGTGATTTACATTTGATCGGGTGCATTGGCTCCTGAAATCTACGAACATTAGGAAGGCGGGTGGCCCTGATGGCATTCCTCCCCGAGTTTTTGAGGGAGTGTGCTTCCGTGCTACCCCGCCCCTTGTCAACTATATTCTGTATGTCTCAATACTAACACTCTTTCCCTCAGTGTTGAAGCACGCACATGTCCAACCGATTTCGAAAAAAAGGAACCCGCTCTGATCCTTCTAACTATCGCCCTATAAGCTTACACTTGTGTTCGTATCTAAAGATTCTTTGAAACCCTCTCAACTTCTCACTGCCTTAGATCACTGGAATTCTCATTCACTTCTTTTCCGATCGCCAGTATGGCTTTCGGCGTTCGAAGTCTACTGGCGAATATACTTTCCAATCTTACTGATTTATGGTTTTCCACCCTTAGGAACTACGGGAGACTTGCGTGGTGGCCGCTTGACATATCCAAAGCATTGACCGGGTATGCACGTGTCACTTCTCTCCAAGCTCTCCTCCTTTGGGTTTCCTCCTTCACTTTGCTTACTTATTGTCTAGTTTTGCTCTCAATCGCTCAATGTCGGCTGTTGTGGACGGAGCGACTTCTTCTTCTTTTCTGTTAATTGGTGGTTTCCTCAGGGTTCTGTCTTATCTCCTACTTTATTCTACTTTTCATTAATGATCTTCTCACCTGCAATCTAACTCTATCACTCGTATGCGATGACTCGACCCTTCATTCTTCAACTCATTTCAATCTGTTGCTCCCTCTTTTACTTCTAGAATTGCTTCTCGTTTTAATCTTTCCGATTCTTATTCTTGCTGATCTGGATAGGATTTTTGGGTGGGGGTCATCTCAACCTTGTGAAATTAATTCTTTAAAAACTCAACTTCTACAAATCCCCTCTCTAAACACCTTCCAACTTTTTCCTATCTTTCCGATGGTCTCTCTCGTCTTTCCTTGTGGAACAATATAAACATCCTTGCGCCTTTAACATAAACAAAAAAAGTGTCTTGGAAACCTCACACCACAACGGTTGCTAGGGCGGCCTCAAAGAAAACTGGGGTTCTGTTTAGACTGCTGAGACTGTTGCTCAGCTATGTACAAGGGCCTCATCCGACCTTGTATGAAGTTACTGCTCTCATATCTGAGGGGGCTCTCGCTTCACCCGGCTTTTGGACAGGTGCGAGTTCAAAGCCAAAAGACCTTTATAAACTATGTTCCGTACTTCACTTCACTTGACCTCTATCTTTGTGCGTGATGTTTGGTGTATTTATCTCTTTCTAGTAGGTACCCACAGCGGCAGGTGCTCGTGGGAACTTTTCACTCGCGTACCTCCACTTTACGACGTCCTCGTAGCCCAAACGGGTGCTGTGTCTGCGCATGAGTTTGTGTGCGATATTTGGCAACTCCAGGCTGCGGTGCTTCCTCTTCCAGCCATTTCTGTTCTGTGGAATTCTTTTCCATTTTCTGTCTTTCCTCATGAATTTAATCTTCCTCACTTAAAAGCCTGCGTCTGTGCTCATCGGCGCTTAATTTGCGTTAGTTGTGTAATTCTGAGGGTGTAACACCCCCCCCTTGAATAGGGCTTCGCCCGTTGAGTGGTGGTGACAAACTGTTAAAATATTATATCCCGACGCTAGTAAACTTAGTAAGTTAGGCGGTATTAAAAAGTAAGTTTAAAGTGAATCGTATACGACGAGTTTTCTTCGTCGCATACAAGTCTACAGTTTTTTTTAGAAAATCCTCTTGGAATTCTCAGACCAATCGATGCCTATCATCATACAATGCAATTTAAGGTTCTGCAGCATTCTATTTCTGTCCTTACTTAGTATTCGGTTCATAGTATTGAACGATCTTTTAACCGAGGCTTTAGTTTACAGGAATGACAAGAAAGATTTCACAGAGTTTTTTGTAACTCGCAATATTCCACGTCCGCTTCCCAATATTTTCGACAATGGGCTTTCATCTGCTTTAAATATTTCGCTTTTCGAGCATGGAATTGATATAAAAAAATGAAGGATTTCAGGTCAGCTAATACACCTTCCGCATTAAACATCGGAAATCTGTCACAAAATTTTTTTCTAACTTCAATATCCGGTAAATTTGTTAATGACTGAAACGTCTCAAAACGACTAGCAAATATCATTATATCAATGATTTGTCGTTGAACCTTTCTTCAATTTCTTCGATTACACTGTCGCAGTATATTTTCATCCCTTAAATGCATTTTTCTTATCTTCATCAGCAATCAGGCGCACTTCAGATACAAACTCCTCCATTATTTCACACCGAACGTTTTTTTGTAAGTCACTATTGACGTCTCCACACTGATTTGCAATATTTTGCAGGTGCAATTTTGTTCCAGTAATTAAGGGGATGACTTATATATATATATATATATATATATATATATATATATATATATATATATATATATAGTATATATATATATATATATATATATATATATATATATATATATATATATAATATAATATAATATATATATATATATATATATATATATATATATATATATATATATATATAATATATATATATATATATATTATATATATATATATAATATATAATTATTATATATATGAGATCATGAGAAAATAAACACTATAACTATATATATTAACTAAGCCACTCCTTAACTAATAGGACCTTTTCCGAAAGAAATTTCTCTAGCAATACCCATTTATACAGAAGTCAGAATTAACAACTTTGCTATTTTATTGCCATATCTATCATGTTTCCATGCATTCTGACTGATTTTATTATTTATCGCTAGATAATATAGATTTTAAACATACTTTTTATGGTATTTGCTTTATTTTGTAATTTACGGCAAAAACTAATTTCATGCTCGATTTTCTCCGGGGGGCACTCGACTGTCTCCGGGGGGCAAAGCCCCCCGGAAGTATGCCTGAAAGAAACACTGATCTCTATAGTTCACCTTATCTTTCTTACTCCTTTATTAATGCTCTTCCCCAATCCTTCAGAACTATACCCTCCACAAACGCTTCGTTGCACAAATTCCATATGCAGGTAATCATAATCTCGCATTCATTCTTGATCATTTGACCTGTAAATCCATCTATACCTGCTGATTTACCATTCTTCAACTTTCTCACTCTATCCATTACCTCATTCCTACTAATTGCCTCATCCCCAAAATACCTATTTCTTCTTACACCATTTTTTTTATAAATTGTGTTTAGTCCTTTAGTAAATTTTCACTCATTTAATGGAGGAGTAGCTATTGTATCTTGGTGGTAAGTTCAAATTTTTTTTTTTTTTTTTAAATATTTGTTTTGAAAAGAAGTCTGCTGAGTATAATAAGATTGTTCATTTTGTTTTATTGCCAGTCCATTCGATTTCTGCCTTTATCCATTTATTTCAGCCATAAGTAATTTTAAGGAAAGATTTTGGCATGAATTGTAAACAAAGTAATATAACTAGTTCTGTGAATTTTAAATGAAAATGTTAATAATCTCTTTTCTTTTACAGATTTCGGCTCGGAAAGTTGTACAGATATAGCTTTGATGTGAAGGATGGGGATTTACTAACTTCATTTGCAAAAGATACCTATCGAAATGTCAAGGCCGAAATTGTTCCAACTCCAAAATCTCCATTGTAATTACTAATATATATATATATATATATATATATATATATATATATATATAATATTATATGTTATATATATATATATATATATATTATAATAATATATTATTATATATATATATATATATATATTTCTTCTTCTTCTTCTTCTTCTTTCTTCATCTACCTTTTTTCCAAAGATTGGGAGTAAGGTGCGTCGTGACAAGCATCCGAAAAGAAAAGCAGTAGGAGAATATGACATATGTCGAAAAGAAATAGTAAGAACTCATTGCAATCAGAAAATCCACCCTAGAGCTTCACGGGACCGCGACGGATCCTCACTATGGTAAATCGTCAAGTGTAGGGTTCATCCCCTGGTCCCAGGTGGGCCACAACCATACCCCCTGTACAACACCCGCCATTCTCTCCTATCATGCACCTTTCTTTCTCGCCTCTCCCAAACTCACATTTCTCTCCTGCAACATCATTCCTTTACTGACTCAATCCACTTTTCTTTCGGTCTCCCAAAGCCGGTCGGTTCCCAACACCACTCACCACTATACATCCGGTTAACCAACCGACTATCATTCATCCTTCCACATGACCAAAACCATCTCAACATACTTTCATTTATTTCTCCGTTTACCCCTTTCTTCAACACCACACCAACTCTCTAATTACGTTCATTCCTCATTTTAATTTCAATTCTTCTCACAACTAGCACGCCCCTAAGATTGTCCATCTGAAACACTTGAACTTTAATCATACTATCTTATTCCAGGACCATATCTCACTACATATACAATAACACAAGGTTAACAACATACCCCTCATGCAAACCCCTAGCGCACTCCAGACTTTGTCCTTTTACATTCCACCAACATTAATTGCACCAGCCACCTTCCTGCCATTCACAACTTTGCTACTACACTCTCTGCTTCATCCGTTCCCTTCTCATCCAACACATACCTAATATTTTAACTCAGACACTTGTTGTTTCCAGCAGTTGGTCACCATCTAACATAACTTCACACTGAGGGGTGTCCTCACTCAACAACCATAACCTTACTTCTATCTACGTTTACTTTTCAAACCCTCCTTTTACACACCTGCCAAATCTCTTTACCAATCTTCTCAAACTCTCTTCAGATTCGCCACAAAGAACCCAAATCATCCGCATATAATAGGTAGGGTACCCTCCCCTCATCTCCATTCTCATCATTTTAACACCCATTTCCTGCCACCCCCACCTCAAATTTTTTCATAACCCCATCCATATATAAATTGAATAACCAAGGAGACCCAACACATCCCTGCCTCACTCCGCTATTAATACTTAAACCAATCACCTTTGACACCATTTATTCTTACACACGCTTCACTATCCTCATACATACTTTTGATTCCATTCAGAAGCCTACCACCAAACACCCATATATATTAACACCTGCCATAGAGCTTCCCTATGTGATTGTATTATTATGCGCCTGTTGCAAATCCATTAAAACCTAAATAAAATTTATTCTTCTACTCATTCATTTTCTCAATCATTTGTTTCAAGGTAAAAATTTGATCCACACATCCTTTAACCACTCCTAAACGCACCCTTGTTCTTCACCAATCAGTCCTTTCAGGCCTTGAGTACTCAGCAATTATTGGATGATGAAAAAACCGGGAGCTTTAAAAGCTACCGCTTGAAACGTTCTTTTTTGGGGACGTGGATGGCCTAGTGGATAAAGCTCCCGGTCATTGTTACTCAGCGACGCGGAGTCCAATGTTCGATCCCGCTGGATGGAGAGTAAAATCTCCTTTGACTCATTGCTTTAAAATGTTCTTGAACTCAACTTTTTGGGTTGAGGATAGCTCAGTCGTAAAACGAATCGAGCATATTGTCCTCATTTCGCCACATGCGGTGGTTCAATCCCAGAAAAGGCAGTAATTCTTTACCTTCCATATGTTCCTTGTTTAAGATCTAAATAATAAAATTGCCGATTTATGCAATATTTAACAACTATATATATATATATATATATATATATTATATATATATATAATATATTAATATATATAATATATATATTATATATATTATATATATATATATATATATATATATATTATATATAATATATATATATATAATATATATATATATATATTAATCTTTACACACTCATCCTCCAGGCCACATATTACTGACCACCATTTATCCACATATATACACATGATTAAAGTAATACACCCCCCTCTTCTAGATAACACCTTACAGACATCCCTACTACTCATATCCCTGTGTGTGCGGGAGAAAGAATTGCCCACATCGTATATCCTGCGTGTCGTAGAAGGCGACTAAGCGACGGTGGTAGTTGGGTTGGCTGCCACTACCACTTATCTCTTGCCAGGAATGCTAATGCGTGCCTCGGAGAAGGTGTGATCGCCGCAAACGGCCTTCTATCTTTCGGGGGAAATGTATGAATGAATCGTATGAGTACATGGAATGTCAGAGGAATAAATGTTGAGAGGAAGAGGAGGAGAGAGAGGTGATGGATGTTTTAGAAAGGGCAAATTTGATTTGCTCGCTGTGATCATGAACAATAGATGAAGGAAACAGGTTGTTGACAAAATGAGTGGTCTTTGTGGATGTAAAATGTTAGTGTTGTGCTTGGGTGGAAAAGGAATAAGAGAAGGAGTTGCAATTTGATGAGTGACCTGTGGTACACAAAGCTATGGAAGACTTTGTGTGTGTGTGAGTCTAGGAATTTCTAATGGTTTTAAAAATTTAAGTTTGTGAAAAGGTCAAGGTTTCATGTGTGGTTGTGACGTATGGTCAATCTGAGGGGGGAAACGTTGAAGAGAGTACGATTATTTGGGATAATCGAATGATATTGTTCTGGATGTGGTGTGAGTAGGAAGCTTTTCAGATTGCATTAGTGTTTGGGGGACCTGAATTGGTTGGATAGGTGATCAAAAAAGGTAGATGGTATAACAGGTGGTTTGGCGGGACACTGTCAATGTTACCGTTCCATTCCTTGTCCGTCATCCAATCCGGAGGCCAAACCCCTCGCGCCAAATTCGCGAATCGGCGAGAGAAAATGGGATATGGTAGAAGGTGATTGATTTCTGTGAAGAGAGAGGCTATGAGATTTAATCTTCTGTGTGAAGTGACTCCCACCCTCTCCTCCTTTATTTAACGAGCGGAAGAGTATCCATAAGTATATATATCCTCGTAGGTAGAGATGGTATCGAGTGAAAAGTATGATTGATTTTGATTTGGTGGTGAAGAGGAAGATGTTGAAGTATGTGTTGGTATGTTAAACAGTGAGGGGTCTTAGGAATGGATATGCGGATCATTAATTGTTTATCTATGTAATTAAGTAAGTGGGGTCTGGATGGAGAGGAAGGGTGATACGAAAGGAAGTAGGTAAAATTAAAAGTGAGAAGTTAAGTGAACAAGACAAAAAGGATAAGTATGTAAGAGCGCTCGCTAGTAAATCGGTTGAATGTGAACAAGTTGATACTGAACAAATCTGGGGGCAAATGAAGGAAGCAAATTGTTAGTTAGTGCAAAGGAGTGTGTGGATGCTTGCCTAAGTAGGAAGTAAGAATGTGTAACAGTGTGAATGGTTGAATGAAGAGGTGATGAAAGCGGTTAAAGCTAAAAAAGAAGCGAGGTTCAATGACTAAAAGCAAATGATGAAATTCAAAAGAAAGATGCTTTGGAATTATATAAGAGGAAAAAAGGAAATACTAAAAAGGTGCATACGTAGGAGAAAAACATGAGGTAAATGAACAGTTGGGAAGGAGGAATGAATGGAGACTTACAAGGGAATAGGAGCTCTTCTGGACAGGAAGCGCGAAAGGTTAAAAGAATGAGAATAAGATGAATCTGTGTAGAATAATGAATAGGGATGGTGCTTTTTGTAACTGATGAAATGGATGTGAGGGGAGTGTGGAAAGAACACTTCGAAAATCTGCACAATATTAACAGTAATGAAGAGGTGATAGTGAATGTGTGTGGGTTTGATGGGGCAAGAAGGAAGTAGGTATTTTGGGATGAGGTTATTAGTAGGAAGGAGGTTATGGATAGAGTGAGAAAGTTGAAAGAATGGTTAAATCTGCAGGTATAGAGAAAAATTACTGTTGAAATGATCAAGAACGGAGGCGAGATGGTGATTGATTGGATTTGGAGTTGTGTAAAAAAGGTTTATGGAGGGTATAGTTCCAAGGGATTGGAGGAGAGCGGTAATAGTACCCTTATATAAGGGTAAGGGAGAAAAGGGGAACTGTAGAAATTATAGGGGAATAAGTTTATTGAGTGTTGTAGGGAAGGTATATGCTGGTATTTTGGTCGAAAGAGTGCGTCGAGTGACTGAAGGACTGATTGGTGAAGAACAAGGTGCGTTTAGGAGTGGTAGAGGATGTGTGGATCAAATCTTTACATGAAACAAATGATTGTGAAAATGAGGGAGAAGAAGAATAAATTGTATTTGGATTTTATGATTTGCAACAGGCGTATGATAGAGTTAATAGGGAAGCTCTTGGCAGGTGTTATGATATATGGTGTTGGTGGAGGGCTTCTGAAATGGAATCAAAAGTATGTATGACGATAGTTTCAGCGTGTGTAAGAATAAATGGTGATAAATGATTGTTGGTTTAGTATTTAATAGCGGAGTGAGACAGGTGTTGTGTTATGTCTCCTTGGCTATCTTCAATTTGTTATATGATGCGGTTAATGAAAGAATTCGAGTGGGGATTTCAGAAATGGTGTGTTTAGAATGATGGAGAATTGAGATGAAGTGGAGGGATGCCCCTACCTACTATATGCGGAATTGATTTTGGGTTCTGTGTGGCGAATTCTTGAAGAGAGTTTGAGAGGATGGTAGAGAGATTTGGCAGGGTGTGTTAAAGGAGGGGCTTGAAGTGAACGTTGGATAAGAGTAAGGGTTAGGTTGTGTAGTGAGGACAGTCTTCAGTGTGAAGTATATGTTAGATGGTTTAGATGCGTGGAAGCAGCTGGAACAAGGCGTACTGCAGTTTAAATATTTAGGGTATGTGTTGGATGAGAAGGGAATGGACGATGCAGAGTAGTAGGAAAGTTTGTGAATGGCAGGAAGGTGGCTGTGCATTAAATCGTTGGTGAATGTAAAGGGACTAAGTTCTTGAGTGTGCTAGGGGTCTTACATGAGGTTGTTTACCTTGTGGTATGTTCTATGCTAGTGAGGACTAATTGTCTGAATAAGAAGTATAGATCTAAAGTGCAATGTGTTCAGATGGACAATGCTTAGGGTGTGCTAGGTGTGAGAAGAATTTTGATTAAAATGAGGAATGAACATATAGAGAGTTGCTGTGGTTGAAAGGGGTTAACGAGAGAATAAATGAAGATATGTTGAGATGTTTGGTCAATGTGGAAAAGGAATGAATGATAAGCACGGTTGTTTAAGCGGATGTATAGTGGTGTGTGTGTTGGGAACCGACCGGCTAAAGAAAAAGTAAAGTGGATTGAGTCAGTAAAGGAATGTTGCAGGAGAGAAATGTGAGTTGGCAGAGGCGAGAAGAAAGGTGCTTGATAGGAGAGGAATGGGGGTGTGTAAGGGATGGTTGTGGCCCACCTGGGACAGGGGATGAACCCTACACTTGACGGACTTACCATAGTGAGGATCCGTCGCCGTCCCGTGAAGCTCTAGGGTGGAATTTTTGATATACACATATACTCACTAATTAACGGTACAGGGGGGCGTAAGGCGGCGCTTTCTTTCGACTTTTTCCCATATTCTCCTACTTGCTTTTCTTTCCGATGCTTGTACGCACCTTACCCCCAGTCTGGGAAAAAAAAGTAGTATGAAGAAGAAGAATATATATATATATATATATATATATAATATATATATAAGTATATAAATATATATAATTATATATATATATATATATATATATATATATATAGTATATATATATATATATATATATATATAGTATATATATATATATATATATATATATATATAATATATTGCAAGGGTTATTGAGTTCTTATGATTTTTGATGTTTAAACTTATTGAGGTAACTTAGTGATAAGAACCCCAAAACTACGGGATTTTTGATCCCTTTGGTTGGTTCCAGCGCTAGTATTGCGACCTTGGTCACATACGTTACTTTTTAACTTTCTTTCTTTCCTATTTTTCAAAGTAAATTATCTATATCTTTCAATCCTCTTCCTCCACCGCAGTGTCTCATCTATAGTGGTAGTTGGGTTGGGTCCAGGCTACCACTTACCTTTTAGTTATCCAGAAAATGCGTCAAGCATTGCTTCGGGATTCCCGGTGCATCTTTTGAACACCCTTCCTTCGTTTTGGGGAAGCATGGCGACCGATAATATATATATATATATATATATATATATATATATCATATATATATATATATATAAATATATATATATATATATATATATATATATATATATATATATATAATATATATATACCTTCTTCCTTTTAACGTGCTTAATCCCCTTTTTAGGAATTTGAACTTTAAGGCTCAGCTATCCCAAGCCTGTTGCCAACAAGTGTTCGCAGCTGAGTTTTAATTCTTGCCCCCTTAGGGAAGATTAAAAATCGACTGTTTAACGTGGAGATTGAAACCAAACGTCTTCTCGCATAAGATGTCGGACCGAGTCACCTCCTACGCCATATATATATATATATATATATATATATATATATAATATATATATATATATATATTATATATATATATATATATATATATATATATATATATATATATATATATATATATATATATATATATATATATATATATCACCAGTGACGATGTCACAGAAGCAGTAGCAGATTGGCTAAGAGAGAACCCTGAGAAGTTTCTTTTGTCTGTAGGAGGAGTTCTTCTTCTTTTCGGTATCATTTTCCTACTTAATAGACCTCCTCCAGAATCTTGGGCCAAAAGAAAAAGCAAGAAAAAGAAGGCTTAAGTTTTTGTATTTTTAGTAAATTAAATGTTTTTCATAAATGTGTTTTAAATGTTACCTGTAAGAAGAAAAAGGTGGCATAAAGTATTAAGGTGAGGTTCGAAGCAAATCATTGGTCATTTTGTAGTACGTAAATATTGGAAGGTACTAAAAAAATCTGTTCTAACTTATCGTTTTACGCTTTTATAAAGTCAGTCCGTAATATGGTTTACTATAATTCATTTTTGTGTACAAAATTTTAAATCGCACCCCCTCCCTCCAGGGTTATTGAAATCAATTATATTACTAGTGACTGCTATATACTAGTTTTTAATAAAGCGCCTTTTAGATTATTTTGAATAATAAAAATAGAATAATTTGAAACTTTCTGCTTTCACGTTTTTTATATTACATCTGCTGTCATATTTCAGATCTCCAAATTTATTAACTATACTTATCCTACATCATTTATCATAAGATCCGACGTCTTATAAGATTTCGTTATCAAGTAACATTCTAGTATAAATATTTTTTTAGCCCGTTTATCATTCAGTAAATTGGATAGCTAGAAGACGTTCAAATACTCTTTTTAATCTCTACTCCACTTTCCTTGAATTACATTCAAATGGTTGGGTAGGTTGATATATTCCCCTCATTTATTATTGCTATACTTTACGTTCATGATCTGAAGCTCCAGATTTGAACGGAAGCAAATGATAAGCTGTGTGTGGCTTGTTCCGCTTGTCAAAATCGATGATCAAGGAAATAAATAGTAGTACCATTCTAGATTTTTTCCCCATGCAACAAAAAATCCTTAGGAATAACCAGTGCACTAGTTGTGTTACGCGAGATTTTTAATTTTAACTTTTTTTTTTTTTTAATTTTTTACCATATAGTTTTTTTATTATTATTTCGAGCTAATTTCTTGACCCATTAGTCTCGAAATAGTGGTTTCGTATTATTGTGCCATATAAAATGGTTTAATGGTGGTCAGAGTTCTTAAAAATTAAAAAAAAAAAAATAATTATCAAAATCTAAAGATTTAGCATTAAGAATGATGTCAATTTAGTTGATAATAATTGGAACTTGTGATTCTGATAGTATTCCCCTACCCTACATTAACTAATAATAATAATAAACGATCGTGTCTAACTAATAACCATTTAAACCAGTTACTTAAACTTCAATTATGAAAAAACTCTCCTCAAGACTAGAGGTGTAGCGGATATCTGCATCTGCATGAATTTTTTTGCAGATAGCGGATTGTATTCATTTATGAATTATGAGAAACGTGTGTGTGTACTATCTTTTATATATATATATAATATATATATATATATATATATATATATATATATATAGTAATATATATATATATATATATATATAGTATATTATATTATATATATATATATATATAATATATATAGTTATATATATATCATATATATATATATATATTATATATATCAGGGATGGGAGTCGAGGTTTCAGGGGTAAGGAGTCGGAGTCGGGAGTCGATTTCCCAAAAGTTGGGAGTCGGAGTCGGGAGTCGGAGTAAAAAAAAACGATCCTTTCGACTCCCAAACAATTTTGGAAATAAATTTCACACAAATTTTGAAAACTTATTGAATTCTTGTTTAAGTAGTCGTCGCCTGCCTCTAATTTTACAAGGTTTACCTTTATTTTTAAGTTGTTTTTATTTTTAACTGGTATTAAAGTAAAGGTTATAAAAACTGGTTTTAAAATAAAATGTACATGACTATTGTGTTTTGTGCATTAACGAATTATCAACAGCGAGCCATGCTATTTATAATCGTACAAAATTCTAGTAAGTCAATGTAGAGTACATTAACTATTTTTAAAATTATAGAGTCACACCAATTATAACAGATAGTTTGCCAATAAGCTTAAAGAAATCGGGATAGATATCACTATACATTTATGTAAACAACAACTGTTGCTGGCGCTCTACGTTTGTGGTTGTGTCAGCATTTTAAATATTTCCGTACCTAATTCCGTGAAGTCTTCTATGATTATTTTAATTTTTTGGTGTGTAGAAACGCGAAAATATATCTATCTTACCCACAAACAGTAAGTGGTGGTAAGATAATTTAATAAATAATTAATCAGTTTGATAAAAAATCATAATAAAGTATTGAAATCACGGTGTTTGAATATTAACAGTGGTGTCGAGAGTGTTATTATTTTTTTACCGTTGGCAGGGTTTTGGTAGTTTGTGAGCATGATGACCTTGATTATTTTTGACTCAGCAAGTGTTACCGTGCGCGGTCCGTGAATGGTGCATTGAGGCGTATAATATTATATTATGTTTACATGTGGATATATATGGTAGTAAGTTGTTAATTAGTGTGATTATTGGTTTATGGGTTGATGTGATTGTTTATAGGTTGTAGTGTGGTATGTGTAGTATATATATATAGTATTAGTTATCATAGTATGATTAGTAGTATATATATATAGTATATATATATATTAGTAGTGATTTGAGTGAGGTGTGGAGGTGGTTAGGTTAGTAATATAGTTTATTTATTAATTATTACCTTATACCACATAGCCTCTTAATCCTGAGGTAATGGTCAGTGGAAAGTCATTTGTAATGGTTTCTGACCAAGTGTGGAAGTGCAGCGAATATTTAGGCCCGATAGCAGGCCCTGCTTCAGCGCGACGTAGTCGGAATGCTTGCCACCGTAAGGTGTGGGTTCGCATCCTAGTACGCGGCTTTTCCAATGCGAGAAGCATGAGAAGAGTGATTTTGTTTGTGAATAGACTCTCTCTCTCTCTCTTTCTTTATATATATATAATGATATATATTATATAGTATTATATATATATATATATATATTATATATATATATATATATATATATATATATATATATATATATATATATATATATATATATATTATATATTATCAAAAGGTGGGCACCGTTAAATGAGAAAAGTTAACGTCCGTTAATTCTTGAATCGTTAACAAAAAAAATTAGCGGCGTTAATCATTAAACCGTTTATCGGTAAAGAATGTAGCGGAAGTTAATCGTTAATCGGTAACGTTAACCGTCTTCAAATTTTTTTTTTTTTTTTTTTTTTTTTTTAAACAGTTATTCAACCACCACTCACGGGCAGAGCCCTATTAAGGAGGGATGTTGCACGCCAAAATTTCATCCGCTAGCGCAAAATACGCAGAGAGCACAGACGCAGGCTTTAAGTGAGGGAGATTAAAATTCAGCAGGAACACAGAAGATGAAGAGAGTTCACAGAACAGTGGTGGAAGGAAAAAAAGGAAACACCGCAGAGCAAACTAACCTGGAGTTACCAATATCTACACAAAACTTCGTGCGCAGATACTAGCACCCTTGTGCATACTAGGCGTCAAAAGGTGTGGTAGCGCAAGTGTAGTTCCCTCGAAACACCTGCCTCTGCGATACCTATAGAAAAGAAGATAAATGCACCAACATCGCGCGCAAGAATAGAGGTTTCAAGTGACCTGGAAAGTACTAACAGTTTATAAGCCTTTTGGCTTTTGACTCGGACCTGTCCAAAGCTGGGTGAAACCAAGAGCCCTCCGATATGAGAAACAGTAACTCTAATACAAGGCCGGATGAGACCCTTGTTATAGCTGGAGTAACTGAGAAGAGGAAAAAAAAGTCCTCGCAGTCTAAAACAGAACTCCCAGTTTCTTTGAGCCCCCAGCAACCTTTGTGATGTGAGGTTTCCAAGACAAATTTTTTTTAATGTTAAGGCCAAGGATGTTTATTGGTCAATAGAGAGACGAGAAAGAAGGCCCCACCGTCAAAAGAGAATAGGGAAGTTAGAAGGTAATTTTAGAGAGGAAGATTGTAGAAGTTGGGTTTTTAAAGAATTGAATTTCACAAGGTTGAGACTAACCCCCGCGCAAATCCACATCATCGAGAATAGATATCGGAAAGATTAAGACGAGAGGCAATTCTAGAAGTAAAGATGGAGCAGAATTGAATGAGCTGAAGAATGAAGGGTCGAGTCATCGGCATGTGAGTGGAATAGAGTTAGATGTGCAGGTGAGAAGATCATTAATGAAAAGTAGGAATAAGTAGGAGATGAGACAAAACCCTGAGGACTCCACTATAGACAGAAAAAAGAAGAAGAAGTCCGCTCCATCAACCATAGCCGATGTTTAGCGACTTGAAAGAAAAGCTAGAACATAATAAGCAAAGAAGGAGGAACAGGAGGGGAAGCTTGGAGAGCATGCTGCGTGCATACCCGGTCAACTATGCTTTGGATATGTAAAAGCGCTCACTGAGCAAGTCTGCCAGTAGTTCCTTTTAAGAGCGGAAAACCATACAATCGGTTAATAGTTTAAGTAATCGCCAGTAGCATTTGAACACCAACAAGCCGTAACTAGCGATCGGAAGAAAGAGAATGGAGATTCCAAGATGGTCTAAGAAGGAGAGTTAAGAATTGTTTCAAAGATCTTGATAGAATTACAAGTGAGAGTATAGGGCGATAGTTAGAAGGATCAGATGGCGGCTTCCTTTTTTCGGAATGGTTGGACATGTGCGTGCTTCCAACACTGAGGGAAAAGTGCTAGTATTGAGCGACATAGAGAATATAGTTGACCGAGGGGTGGTGCCAAGCACGTAAGCAATGTCCGCGCCATAAGACTGCTGTTTTTTTGTCCAACCCTGTAAGATGAATTTATCTCATATTACGTAAACTGAGTGTTGATAATACCGCAGTAAATGTAACACATTTTGAGCCATTAAAGAGGAACGTGATGTTTAGGAGAGTTGAGTGTGTGAGGATAGAGAATTGGACAAAATAGTTTATTCTTATCGAAATCGATTCTAATACAATTTAAAAATGTGATAAGAAAATATTTTATAAACTCGTAAATTAAGTTAACGGTTAACGGATATAGGGGAAAATTTTAACTCGTTAATAGCCCGTTACTTCTTTTTCGAAATTAACGAAAGCGTGAAAAGTTAACGAGTTAATTAACGGATAAACGCTTTAACGCGTTAATGCCCACCTTTGGATATAATATTAATATATATAATTTTTATTTTAGTATAGTATGTATATATATATATATATATATATATATATATATAATATATATATAGTATATATATATATATATATATATATATATATTTCTTTCTTTCTTCTTTCTTTCAACCTTCCTCTTGCCCCAAGATTGGGGGTAAGGTGCTGTACAAGCATTGGAAAAGAAAAGCAGTAGGAAGAACCATGACAAACGTTCCGAAAAGAAAGCCCACCTTACCGCCCCCCCTGTACCATTAATTAGTGGAAACCCATCGCCACAGACCGAAAATCCACCCTAGAGCATCATGGACCGCGACCAGCGAAGGACCCTCACTATGGTAAATCGTCAATTGTAGGGTTCATCCCTTGGCCCAGTGGGCCACAACCATGGCCCCATACAAAACCCCGCCCTCTCCTACCATGCACCTTTATTCTCGCCTCTGCAAACTCACTATTTCTCTCCTTCAGGGGTGACATTGTTCACCGACGTCAATCCACTTGTCTCTTCGGTCTCCCAGCCGGTCGTTCCAACACACTCACCACATATGCATATCCGCGTTAACCAACCTACTATCATGTGTCGATTCCTTTCCATCATGCACCAAGACCAATCGTTTCAACATACTGTTCATTTTTCTCTCATTTTACCCCTCTCTCTTGCACGACCCTATCACCACTTCTCTAGATACGTTCATGGGGATTGGTGTCTTCTCTTTTATCATTTCTTCTCACAGGCCGTAAGCATCAAGTACGCCGTGAAGATTGTCCGAGTCGCGGTGGCTTTGTCATGGAACAGCAGGTTTGAAGCTTTTAGATCTCTATACTTTCGTTATGTCCAGGACCATAGGTTCCCTACTAGCCTTATGACAATTTAGACCACATTGATAACGTGAACATACAACCCTCGATTGGGTAAGACCCTAGCACACTCAAGACTGTCCCTTACATTCACCAACGATTTTAATTGCATGTCAGCCACTCTTACCTGTGCCATTCAGCACTTTCCTACTGACGACTTTGGGCTTTTGCGAAAGGGGTGGTCGTCCGTTCGCCTTCTCATGCCAACAATTATATCACCTCTTAGAATATGTGTTAACTCAGACCACTTGGTTCAGATGCTGCTCACCTATAGCTGTAACGAGTATACTTCATCACTGAGGAGTGTCCCACTCACAACCAATAAGCTTACACTCTTATCCACGTTTACTTTCAGCCCCTCCTTTCACACACCCTGCCAAACTCTCTCTATCAATCCTCTCAAACTCATCTGTTGCTCAATTCGGCGTTGGGAACTATCATTGGTGGAGCTAAGGTAACAAAGGTCGATTGTGGTGGGTGGTCGTCGGTTCTATTATTAGGATAGGTTATGTATGGGTTGCACCGGTCTCCACGTCATCTCCATTCTCCGCACCATGTGCGATAACAACCAATTTCCTGCCATCGTTGGATTGGCCACCTCAATATTCTTCATAACCCCATCCATATACAGAATTGAATAACCAAGGAGACATACACAACCCTGTCTTACTACCGCTATTAAATCCTAACCAATCCCAATTGACCACCATTTATTCTTACACCGCTTCACTATCGTCATACATACTTTTGATTCCATTCAGTAAAGCCTACCACCAACACCATAATATACTATACCACCGTGCCATATACGCTTCCCTATTAACCTGCTATCATACGCCGGTTGCAAATCCATAAAACACCTAAATACATTTATTCTTCTTCTCCCTCAATTTTTCAATCATTTGTTCAATGTAAAGATTTGATCCACACATCCTCTACCACTCCTAAACGCACCTTGTTCTTCCACAATCAGTCCTTCAGTCACTCGACGCACTCTTTCGACCAAAATACCAGCATATACATTCCCTACAACACTCAATAAACTTATTCCCCTATCCATTTCTACAGTACCCCTTTTTCCTGTAGTACCGTGGCTGTGATGAGCGAAGTGCGGTCGAGTGTCTGAGACTGGCATGGCCTCTCCTCGCATATCCGTGCTTGATCGACTGATGTATGTACGACTCTGATTTGGGCTATGGTATAGGACGCGGCTGTGTAGGTATTGGTAGAACATTAGGCAGCACTTGTTGCCTAAATCTCAGTGCGAGATTGCATGTCGAGTTTGTTCTGGTTCTGTGTCTCGTCCGCGCGATGACGTTGATCATTTCACTAGTAATTTTCATCATACCTGCAGATTTAACCATTCTTCAAACTTTTTTTCCTCACGTACCCTTACCTCACTCCTTACTAATAATCATCCCCAAATACCTATTCCTCTTGCACCATCAAAACCGCACACACTATATACTATATACCATATATATATATATGATATATATATATATATATAATATATATATATATATATATATATATATATATATATATATATATATCAATATTATATATATATATATATATATATAATATATATATATATATATATATACTATATATATATAATAAGAACATTCGAAAATCTGCACAATATTTAACAGTAATGATGAGGTTGTTAGTGAATGTGTGTGGTTTTGACGGTGCGAGAAAAGGAATAGGTATTTTGGATGAGGTTTAATTAGTAAGGAGGAGGGTAATGGGTAGAGTGAGAAAGTTGAAGAATGGTAAATCTGCAGGTATAGATTGAATTACTGGAGTGAAATGATCAAGGGCGGAGGCGAGATGGTGATTGATTGGATTTGGAAGTTGTGTAATAAAGCGTTTTATGGAGGGTAATAGTTTTCCAAGGGATTGGAGGACGAGCGGTAATAGTAACCCTGTATAAGGCGTAAGGGAGAAAAGGGGAACTTTGTAGAAATTATAGGGAATAAGTTTATTGAGTGTTGTAGGGAAGGTAATGCTGGTATTTTGTCGAAAAGAGTGGCGTCGAGTGTGGATAGTGTGGTGTGTGAGGTGAGCAGGTGTGTGAGGCTCGGTGTGATTGGTTGTTGTTGGAGTGAGAGAGTACATAGTATAGGTGTATTGTGTCGTGTGGTGTAGGTGAGGTGAGTTGGTAGAGGTAGGGTGCGGGTGGAGTGGTAGTATGTGGTGTGGTGAGGGTTGTTGATTGTGGGTAGGTGGTAGTGTGTGTTGAGGGCAGTGTTGTGAGTGAGATCAGTTAGTTGTGGGTAATTGGAGGTTAAAAGGTGGAAGTTGCGGAGATGAAGTTATAAGTGTAGTAATGGGGAGTGGTTAAGTGAATTTAGGTTTTGTTAGTGAGTTGGTGTTGTACGGATAGGTGCGTAGGTGACATGGGATCGTGGTGGGAGTTTGATAGAGTTAATAGGGAAGCCTTATTAGTCAGAGTATGTAGTGATATAATGGGTTGGTAGGTGGGCTTGTCTTGTAATGGAATCAAAAGTAATGTATTATCGTGAGTAGGTGAAGTGGTTGTGTATGTAGATAGTAATGTGTCATGGTGATTTGTTTAGGGATTTAATTAGGCGTAGTGAGACTGGGGTTGTGTTATGTCCCTTGTTATTCAAATGTTGTAATCATGGAGGGGTTATGAAAGAAATCGAAGGTGGGGATGGGCAGGAAATGGTGTTAGAATGATGGCAGAATGGAGAGGAGTGGCAGTGCCCTCCTATTGTATGCGATGAATTTGGTTCTGTGTGCGATCTGAAGAGAGTTTGAGAGGATTGGTGGAGAGATTTGCCAGGGTGTGTAAAGGAGGGTTTGAAAGTAAACCGTAGATAAGAGTAAGGTTATGGTTGTGGAGTGAGGACAGTCCTCAGTGTGAAGTTATGTTAGATGATGAACAGCTGGAAAAGGTGTCTGAGTTTAAATATTTAGCGTATGTGTTGGATGAGAAAGGGAACGGATGATGCAGAAGTGTAGTAGGAAAGTTGTGCAATGGCAGGAAGGTGGCTGGTTGGCAATTAATCGTTGGTGAATGTAAAGGGACTAAGTCTTGAGTGCGCTAGAGTCTTACATGAGGGTTTGTTGTTACCTGTGTTTTGTATGGTAGTGAGACTATCGTCTGGAATAAAGAATATAGTCTTAAGTTCAATGTGTCAGATGGACATCTTAGGGGCATGCTAGGTGTGAAAGAATTAATATAAGTGGGGAATAACGTATAAGAGAGTAGGTGTGGGTGTGAAGTAAAGGGGTAAAGGAGAGTGATAGGTTAGGGGATGAAAAGTCATGGTTGAGTATGGGGGTTTGGTGCGTATGTGGGGAATGCGTATGGAGATGATTGAAGTAGAGGGTTTCTGGTTAAGCGATGTTATAGTGGAAGAGTGTGTTGGAACCGACCGCTGGGAGGAGGCCCGATAGGGTAGTATAAAGGTGTGGTGAATTGAGAGAGTCGGTGAATTGCGGGTTTGTGCGAATGTCTGAAGGAGAGAAATGTGAGTTTTGGGCAGAGGCGAGAATAAAGGTGCCTAATGATAGGAGAGATGGCGGGGTTTTGTATGGGGGCATGGTTGTGGCCACCTGGGCCAGGGGATGAACCCTTACATTGACGATTACCATAGTGAGGGTCCGTCGCGGTCCATGAAGCCTCTAGGGTGGATTTTCTGTCCTGTGACGAGCTCGTCACTAATTAATGTACAGAAGGGGCGGTAAGCTTGGGGCCTTCTTTGTCGGATCGTGGTGGTGTCATTGTTCTCTTGCTGACTGCTTTTCTTTTTCCGATGCTTGTGGTACAGCACAGTTCACTTGTGTGTTTGTTTGTGTGTCGTTTTTTTGCTTGTCCCAATCTTGGGGCATAAGAGGAAGGTGAAGAAAGAAAGAAAGAAAGAATATATAAAATTAAATATTTGAGTTGGTCATATAAAATAATTTTTTTTATTTAGGCTACACCATTTTCTATTAATTTTATTAATATTTCAAGGTACTCTTTTTTTTTTTCTTTATATGATTCTAAAGTATTGTTTAGCTAAATGATTGTTCATTAAAGTGGTTTGAGTTGTGTGGCGATCCATTTTGATAGTTTATATGTTATGTTCTATGTTTTATGTGTTATAGTATTTTCAATACCCATTTATAACATATCGTATTATATATAATATTTCTTATACTCTAAAAATTCTCACGATATGGATATGCGCGCAAAATTGTGGCGTTTTTCTGAGGTGTCAGCTGATTGGAGTGAGTCCGTTATTGTTTATCAAGATGTTAAGAGCGTGGGTTGGTTGTATGAATCATAGAGTGGCTACTTCTTGTCCTTTTCATCTCTTTTCATGATTTTTTGCATAATTATATTATATTTATATGTAACAATTTCATTTGTATTGTGACCAACTCTTCGCCGCCAAAAATAATGAATATGTATCGTAACATTATAAAACTGGTTGCAAAGAATAGATCGTGTTCTAAATGTCGAAATGCGTGCTTGTGAGGCACGGAGTAGGCATTGCAGTGACAGAGTCGCTTTGATATATTATAGTATATTATTGAGGTGGTAGTAATTATGATATATATGTTATGTTTGTATAGGTATATAATATAGTATATATATATATGATACTTATATATATATTTATTATAGTATTATATATTATAGAGTTAGATAGTATAGTAAATATTGAGTTAGTATGTGTGTAAATTGCGAGTTTTTAAAACCAATAAGATAGTCTCTAATCGCTACTATCTCTTAAAATCTACAATAGCTATCAGGGAAATAGGATATAATTGTTTCAGAGTCCTGTGAATTTAATTGCGGGAAAATGTATGAATACTATATATTAAAAAAAAAAAAAAACTACAATGGCTACAGCGAAAAGGAGTACATTTTTGGAATCCTTGTAAAATTTTAGTTAGGAAATGTTAAAAAAATAAATAATATAATAAAATAAAAGTAAATAAAATATTGGCTATTTTTTTTGGTTTTTAGGAGCAGTCAGGAAAGGCATAGTAAATATATATAATGATATATATATATTATAATATATATATATTATTCAATATATATATATATAATATATATATAATAATTATAGTATATATAGTATATATATATATATATATGATATATATATAATATATATTTATATTATATTTACATTTCCGCACTAAAATTGGAAAAGCTCCAGCCATGTATTCCTTTTCCCGGTAGCTGTGTAGTTTGTTGAGATATGGATTGAGATGATTTTTGTGGTTTTAACACTTGTTCACCCCTACATATAATATATATTATATTTTATATATATATATATATATATATTATATATATATATATTATTATATAATATACTATTATATATATATATATATATAGGATATATAATAGGTTAGGTATTAGTTAGGTCAGCCTCACCGAAAGCATCGATGCATCAATTTTAATAATAATAATAATAATAATTAGATAATATATAATAATAATAATAAATAATAATAATAATAATAATAATAATAATAATAATAATAATAATTAATAATAATAATAATAATAATATAATAATAATATTGAATTATTATATTATTATTATTATTATTATTTATTATTATTATATTTTATTATATTTATTAATAATAATAATATAATAATATAATAATAATAATATGAATAATAATAATATTATTATTATATTATTATTATATTTGATTATTATGTATTATTATGATTATTATTATGATTATATTATTTATTATTAATTAATTATTAGTTATATTATTATTAATAATAATAATAATAAAATAAATAAAATAATATAACATAATTAATTAATAAATAAGTAAATAATAATATAAAAATATTATTATTTTAATTATTATTATTATTATTATTAATTATTAATGTTAATAATGTTAAATTAATTGTAAAAATTTTTTTTGTAAACAAGTTTACGTGTGCGTAATATAGGCCTACTCGTAATATAAAAGTGCCTATTTTGTTTAAAAAGTGTAAATATTATATATTAATTATTATTGAGAATTTTTAAAAATTATGTGTCAATAATTCTTTTTTTTTTCAATGTTTTTAAGCTTATAACGATGAAAATAAAAGTTCATAATTTTGGAAAAAATTCACCTTCCATTTTCCATTGGAAGTCGGGAGTCGGGAGTCGGTTGTTTTGAAAATCGACTCTGGGAGTCGGGAGTCGGAGTCGGGTGTTTGTAAAATCGACTTGCTGGGAGTCGGAGTCGGGAGTCGAGTTATTTTTTCTCGACTCCCCATCCCGATATATATATTAATATATATATATATATATATATAATATATATATATATATATATATATATATATATATATTAATATATATATAGTATATTAATATATATTATATATATATATAAACTAACATTTTAAATGTGCTTTATCCCCTATGCAGGGGGTAACACGGGGACCACAGGAAATCCGAACTTTAAGGCGGCTATCCCCAAACCAGCGCCACTAACGTGTTCGCAGTCGAGTTCTTAAAATTCTTGCCCCAGGTAGTAAAACCACTGCTCACGTGGGAGGATTTGAAACCAGTCGTGCCTCGCGTATATTGTTGGAGGCGGGCGACTTCAAGCCTCCCTGCGCTAACGAGGCATATATATATATGGATAGTGATATATATATATATAGTAGTATATAGTATATATATATAATTATATATTATATATATAAGTATATATAGTTTATATATAGTTTATGGAAGATAGTATATATATATATATATCGTTCTTCTTCTTCTCTACTTTTTTTTCCAGATTGGGAGTAAGGTGCGCTACAGCATTCGAAAAGAAAAGCAGTAGAAGAGAGAATGACAAATGTCGAAAAGAAAGCCAGCCTTAACCGCCGCCCCCTCTGTACCATTATTTAGTGAAACTCGTCTCAGACAGAAAATCCAACCCTATGAGCTTCATGGGACCTGGTGGCGGCGACGGACCTCAACTATGGTAAATCGTCTGTAAGGTCATCCTTGGCCATGTGGCACAACCATGCGCCCATACAAAACTCCGCATTTCTCTCCTATCAGTGCAGCCTTTATTCTCGCCCTCTGCAAACTTCACATGTTCTCTGCTTCAGACATTCGTTCACGACTCAATCCACTTTCTCTTCGGTCTCCAGCCGGTCGATTCCAAAACACTCTCCACTATACATCCGCTTAACCAACCGACTAATACATTCAATCCTTTCCACATGACCCAAACCATCTCAACATACCTTTCACAATCCTCGACACTACATCTTCTTTTTCTTCACACGACGACACAACTGCTCTGAATACGTTCATTCCTTCATTTTATTATTCTTCTCACACCTATCATGCCCCTTAAGATTGTCCATCTGAACACATTGAACTTTAGATCTATACCTTCTTATTCCAGACCATAGTCCTTCACTACATACAATAACAAGGTAACGAACATACCCTCTATGTAAGACTCTCAGGAGGCGGGTCAACTCGTTCCAAGACTTAAGTCCCTTTACATTCACCAAAAGATTTAATTGCACCAGCAACCTTGCCTGCCATTCACAACTTTCCTACTACAGCCTGTATCATTGCTCGTTCCCTTCATCCAACACATACCCTAAAATATTTAAACACTCGAACACTTGCTCCAGCTGCTCACCATCTACATAACTTCACACTCTGAGGACTGTCCTCACTCACAACCATAACCTTACTCTTATCTACGTTTTCCTTTCAAACCCCTTCTTTTTACACACCCTGCCTATCCCTCTACCAATCCTTCAAACTCTCTTCAGATCGCCACACAAACCAATCATCCGCATATAATATGGTAGGGCAACTCTCTTCTATGCTCCATCATTCTAACACCATTTCCTGCCATCCTAACCTGGAATTCTTTCATAACCCATCC
Organism: Trachelipus rathkii; assembly: GCA_015478945.1. Classification (NCBI taxonomy): domain Eukaryota; kingdom Metazoa; phylum Arthropoda; class Malacostraca; order Isopoda; family Trachelipodidae; genus Trachelipus; species Trachelipus rathkii. The sequence continues at coordinate 25,650 of JABUQX010013869.1, forward strand.
ATGATACAAATTGAAATACCAAGGAGACATATAACACAACCCTGTCTCACCCCGCTTTAATCTCTAAACAAATCCACCATTGACACCAAATTTTTATCTCATACACACGCTTCCACTATCGTCCATAGCATACTTTTGATTCCAATTCAGAAGCCTACCACCAACACATATATCACTATACCTGCCATAAGCTTCCCTATTAACTCTATCATACGCCTGTTTGTAAATCCATAAAACCTAAATAATAATTTATTCTTCTTCTCCCTCATTTGTTTCAAATGTACAGATTTGATCCACACATCCTCTACCCTCCTAAACGCACCTTGTTCTTCACCAATCGTCCTTCAGTCACCACTCGACGCCCTCTTTCGATCAAAATACCAGCATATACTCTTCCCTACAACACTCATAAACTATTCCCCTATAATTTCTAAAGTTCCCCTTTTCTCCCTTACCTTATATAAGGGTACTATTACCTCTTGCTCTCAATCCCTTGGAACTATACCTCCATAACGCTTTGATTACACAACTTTCCAAAGCCAGTCATCACCATCCCGCGTGAGGTCGGCAAACACGCCGTAGCATATATATATAGTATTAATATATATACTAATATATATATATATATATATATATATATATATATATATATATATATTATATATATATATATAATATAGTATATATATGATATATATTATATATATATAATATATTTATATATATATATGGCAAGATGCTGGTGTAGGCTTCTGAAATGGATTCAAAAAGTATGTAATGACGATAATGTAGCGTGTGTAAGAATAAATGGTGTCGAAAGTGATTGGTTGAGGCAGGGATGTGATATGTCTCCTTTTCTATTCAATTTGGATAGGGTTATGAAAGAATTAGAGGTAGGGGTGGCAGAGTATGGTGTTAGAATGATGGAGAATGTAAGAAGAGTGGAGGGTGCCCTACCTGTTATATGAGGATGATTTTGTTTTGTGTGGCGAATCGGAAGAGAGTTTGAGAGGATTGGTAGAGAGATTTGGCAGGGTATGTAAAAGGAGGGATTTGAGAGTTAATGTAGATAAGAGTAAGGTTATGGTTGTGAGTGAGGACAGTCCTCGGTGTGAAGTTATGATTGATGGTGAGCAGCTGGAAGTGTCTGAGTTTAAATATTTAGGATATGTGTTGGATGAAAAGGGACTGATGATGCAGAGTGTAGTAGGAAAGATGTGAATGGTAGGAAGGTGGCTGGGTGGTACTTTGATTTACTGATTTATGTAAAGGGACTAAGTCTTGGTTGCGCTAGGGTCTTACATGATGTTATGTTGTTACCTGTGTTAGTTTAACTGTATAGTGAGTTCAGAACTTTGGTCTGGAATAAGAGTTATATAAGTACAATGTGTGTCAGATGGACAATCTGTAGGGTGTGTTTTAGGTGTAAGAGAAGAATTGATAAAATGAGGAATGAACGCTTTAGAGAGTTGTGTGGTGTGAAGAAAGGGGTAAATGAGAGAATAAATGAAAGTACGTTGAGGTGGTTTGGTTATGTGGAAAGGATGGATAATAGTCAGTTAGTTAAGAGGATATGTAGTGGTGAGCAGGGATGGCAATTTTGGTGATTTTTTTGATTTTTTAAAAAAAAATCAGTTTGTGATTTTTTTGATTTTTTTAATTTTTTTCTATTTTTTCAGATTCGTAACAGTCACGCGATATATAATTTTGTACTGCAAATTATATTTCGCGTGACGTTACGAATCCAAAAAATCAAAAATATCAAAAAAATCAAAAAAATCACAAATTGATTTTTTAAAAAAAAATCAAAAAAATCACCAAAACTGCCATCCCTGGTGGTGAGTGTGCTGGGAATCGACCGGAAGGGAGACCGAAGAAAAAGTGGATCGAGTCGGTAAAGGAATGCTTGGAGGAGAGAAATGTGAGTTTGGCAGAGGAGCCAAAAGGTGCATAATAGGAGCGAATGGCGGGGTTTTGTGAGAGGATATGGTTGTGGCCCACCTGGGCCAAGGGATGAACCCCACATTGACGAGATGCCATAGTGAGGGTCCGTCGCGGTCCCGTGAAGCTCTAGGGTGGATTTTTTTGACTGCGACAGGTCTTACTAAATTAGTGGTACAGGAGGGGGGCGGTAAGGTGTTCTGTGCTTTCTTTCGACTTTTGTCATAATTCTTCTAATCTGTTTTTCTTTCTGATGGCATGTTACATCACACTTACCCCCCGCCAGTCTTGGGGAGACCAAAGGTAATGAAGAATAAGAATATATATATAGTATATATATATATAATAGTTCTTATGATATATATATATTATATTATATATATATATATATATAATATATATATATATATATATATATATAATATATATATATTATATATATTAATATATATATAATATATATATGATATATATAATAATATAAACATAAAGTAAACATAATTAAATAAGTTTTTCAAAAACATAAGGAAATATACAATTTAATGGCACTGTCGTATTATATCAATTGAGCAAAAATATCACACAAATTTCTTCAAAATACTTTCATTGGCACACGCCATTCTAAAAAAAAAAAAAAAAATTTATAAAAGGCACTGATGGTGGGAATTAAATATTAAGATTTTTAAAATTCAGAATTTTCCTTGAAAAAGGGTTACTGCCGAAAAGTCCTTCACTTCTTTCCCTAAGCATTCCAATTGAAGAAAACTTCATTTGTTGACACACCGTTTGAAATCTGCAGCTTTGGTCCGGACGCTTTTTGTATATCGCTTTGCAAGCAAGATAGGCTGTTGAAATTATTCAAAATTATTTTCCTCAGATATTAACTTAACAAAAGTACACGATATTTATATAAGGCAGAAAAATTTTTCGATATTAATTTTGAAATCTTTTTCAATAATGAAAAACCAATTATTATTATTATTTTTATTTTTTTTTGAGTTGATGTACAAGGACCACCACAGCACACAGGTCAGAACTAACGACTGGGGAAATCCCTAACCGAACAAAATAGGAACAAGGCTGAGATGGTTAGATCTTACAAAAAGGGAATTTGTTTTTTTTTTTTTTTTTTCCCCCAAATTTCCCCCCCCTATATCGGAAGGCAAAAACTCTATCAACTACGAAATGACGATGATTCGATATGATGTGCTGAAGGGCGATGCTGAAAGAGGTAATAGTGAGGCACATCATGGAACTTAACTTCAAGGGTCGAGAATTGGCCTCGCAACCCACAAAGAAAGAATGACTGTGAGAGAACACTTGGAAGGAGCAAAAATGGGGCAAGGTCGGGGAATCCCCCTGCAACATAAGAATCCATGGAGAGAATTGGTATGAACCAGACTTATCAAGCCAGGACCACCTCCAGGAGGCGACTCCTTCTATTAGATCAGCGTTTTCCAACCTGGGGTACACGTACCCCTGAGGGTCCTCGGCAGACCCGTTGGGGGTACGTGAAAAATAATATTGGTATGGTGGAAAAACTAAAAAAGGAAGGAATTTGCCCCACTTACCGTGTTAGATCCGCTCCATTATAATAAAAAGTTTAAATAAATCGTAAAATGTAAAATCAAAAAATAAAAGCCTATAAATGTCATGCTAAGTTTGGAGTCTTTTGATTATTTAGCTAAACCTATGAATATTAAAAAAAAAAAAACTAACTTTTTTTTTTGCCGTGATGGGATTGTATGAGAAAAGGGGGTACTAATGCGTGAAAAGCCTATACAAGGGGTACGGGAGAGGAAAAGGGTTGGGAAGCGCTGTATAATTATAATGAAGATCCACCGGACCGATTGGACGGGTTTGACGTTCCGTAGTTTTGCCACTTTTCTACGAGCATCCTCCGCTCAACATGTTGTGGTGCCAGCGAGAGGAAACCCGACTTTTCGGTCGATGGAGTAAATCTGTAGGCTAATGCGATGGCCTAAGGCGTACAGCAGGAGGAAAGTATGGGGCACTCGACACCCCGTGCGTTGACCCCTATTTGGCCTCCCCATCTGACCCTTTTGTTTCCAGTAACACCCACATGGGAGGGAACCCAACAAAACTCAATGTTGAGCTTGCTGCGCAGTGAATGGCAGGGACCAAAGGGTTTCGAGTTGATCGTTCAAGCGACGCCTGGAAAGCGCTTTGAGAATTGGAAAAGATGGCATAGTTACCCCCACGGGTAATGGTACTGATTCTGTTCACCGCCATGGACATCACTATCAGTTCAGCCGAAAAAACAGACAAATACGGTGAAAGGGTGTGGGATACAGTGATGTCCGGAAACACAGCCGAAGTCCCCACCCCTCCTTCTGTCTTGGAATCATCGGTGTAAACCGCTATAGAGTTGCTATGAACCTCCGCATGGGACAGAAAGGAATTCCTCAACTGCATCGGGTGTGCCTCAGACTTTGTCAAAGACTGGATCCCGTTGCAGAGAGCAGAAGGCGGATAAACCCACTTTGAATGGGTAGAGGTAAAATCGTAGTGCATGACCGCTCGCTAAGGAAAGTCGAGGAAAGCGAAAATGTAAGTAACAACCCGAGAAAATGGCCAATAAGAAGGGTTGTGATGGACGCGCTCTATTATAGATGTCAAGGCCGTATGAGGTAGGAACCTGAATACGGATGAACAGTGAGCACATGAACTGCTCCATCCATAGGGATAGGGGCATCACCCCTGCCTCCACCTCCAGGCTTTCCCTCGGAGATAAACGAAATGCACCCGTGGCTATTCTCAGACCTTCTGTCTGAATAGGGTCAAGAAGACGGAGGTAGGACTGGAAGGTCTGCCCATATATGGCACAACCATAGTCTACTTTAGCCCGCACCAGCATGATGGGGGAGCATGCTTTTTCAGCCCGCACCCCAAGTCTTGGAGGAGAGGTGCCGTAAGAGATCCAATTAGCTTTGAGGAGAGTAATGTGAGGAAGGTACGTGAGGTGCTCATCGAGCAGCAGACCCAGGAACCTCACAGCCGGTTCCACACGGATAGGGGAGCCATAGAGGCGTAACATAGGAAGGGATTGTATGCGATCCCTACAACGATGATTTTTTCGGAAAAGCACGGCTTTAGTTTTCAATGTGGAGAATGTAAAGCCACGCGCAGAACACCAGGAGGAAACCCTATCGATTGCGAGCTGAAGTTGACGCACCATACAAGGAAGTTTAGGTCCAGAGATGTACAGGGCAAGATCGTCAACATAGATGGAGCAGCGCACCGTGGTCGGGATGAAATCGAAACTCCATTGAAACCCATTGTAAAAAGCAACACTCAATACACTGCCCTGCGGCACCCCTTCGACCAGGACAAAACGCACATCGACAGCGTGGTACCACAACGGACTTGAAACGAACGATCTGACATCAATAACTGAAGGAAGAGGGGAAGTTGCCCCATAATGCCCAAAGAATGAAGGTTCCGTAAAATCCCCAACCTCCACGTGCTATCATACGCATTTCGAGGTCAAAGAAAACGGCCAAGGTCATTTTATTGGAAGTAAACGCCTAACGAACGTTGTGATCTAACCGAAGGAGAGGATCCTGAGTATAGCGATGGTGACGAAAACAAAATTGGTAGTCAGAAAATGCATGGAGTTGCTCCAACGTGGGAACAAGACGGGATATCACCAATCTCTCCATAAGCTTGCATGTGTTGCAGGTCAATGAAATATAGCGATGGTTATCGGAAGAATTCGGATCCTTCCAAGGTTTGGGAATGAGGACAATATATGCAGTAGACCAGACGGGAAGGAAGATCCCCTCCACCCTTATTCTATTGTATAAGCCGAGAAGGAAGGCAGTGGCAAAAGGATGAGCATGCCGGTCCATCTGAAAGGAAATGCTGTCAGGAACGAAAAGGTTCAGGTTACCGGGAGCCACAGGAGCAGGACGCGAAGTGATAACCCAACTCGTCCGACACGACCCCGGGAGCAGAGATGACATCAGAGGTTTGCGGGCCGTAAACAAGAATGATTGGTGGATCTGCATAGTGCTTTCGTGAAAATTTTCGTACCTTTTATGAACCGATGATACAGGCGTAGAGGAATGAACGGTGAAAGCGGAGTTGCGAAAATACTGTAATCGCGTACTGCGATTAATACGCCGGGAGCGGGCTGCCGAAGCTTTAAACAGAAATCAAGTTGGAAGGTGTGGGAGTCTGTTTATACAGCTTATATAATTTACGCTTTTCACGATTAGTTCGAGCATGTTCCTGGTTCCACCAGGGGGTTGTCAATTTCCGGGTCCCAAATGAACGGGGTATATGGTCCGTTGCCGCCTGGAGGATTGCCTTTTGAAAGTAAGTGAAGGCATCCGCCGGCGACGGGAACAGGGTAGTTGCAGGAAAGATCGGAAAATAAGTGACCTGATGAAAGGAAGACCAGTCTGCTCTGTCGTAGCGCCAGCCAGAATAAGGTTGTTGTTGCGGACTGGGGCTGAAGGATGGTATCACGATTAGGTAATGGTCACTACCACAGAGAAAGACGACCTTTCCCACTCAAAACGATCTAAAGACGAGATGGAACACAACGAGACGTCAACACAGGAAGAAGTACCTGTATCAAAACGTTCAAATGTTGGTAGGCCAGTATTGAGACATCCCAATGAGAAATCCTGCAAAATTCTTAATATCCAACCGGCATTGGGGGACGTAACAGAGTCTTCCCACAAATTGTGGCGACAAAGGGACGGTGGTTGTTGGGTTGGCTGCCCAGTACCACTTATCTTTAGACAGGAATGCTATCACCTATCCAACCATTTAGATCCCCAACACAATCAATCTGAAAAGGCTCCTATTCCCCCATCTAAAACATCATTCAGATCATATCAGAGAATCTCACTCTTCTCTCAACATCACCATCAGACGAACTGGACCATATGTTACAACCCACACATACCTTGACCTTCTTCAAATTACTTACATTTAACCATAAATAAATTATTTGGATTCGCACTAACAAAATCCTCCATAGCTCGTGTGTCACAAGCGAGGGTTGTGGGAGGTGGGGAGTGAGAGTCTGGACTTTTTTGAGAAGTCGGGAGTCGGTAATTTTGATCAAGAGGTTGGAGCAGGAGTCGGAGTCCGAGTCGGTGAATTTTGAAAAGGTGCGGCAGGTCGGAGTCGGGTCGGAGTTTCGGTAATTTTCGAGAGGTCGGAGCGGCAGTCGGAAGTCAGTGTGTCGTAACTCTTCAATATTTAGAGTGGATGTTCAGGAAAAATTCCTTGAACTGACCACAGTTCGTGTGCCCAACTAGTGTTTCTGTGGGTTACTTCAATCACTTCATGCAAGTTCACTGATTGGCGACTTCCATATCTCAAAATGAAATTGCAAAC
>JABUQX010013870.1:0-5000 GCA_015478945.1 Trachelipus rathkii
CCCTTCTCTCGGAACCACGCTGATAAAATATCCCCCTTCCTATCTTAAATTTTCTCATTCGTCGAGAAGGATCAGGCGATCTCCCTCAAACCCCCTCCCCCATCTATCTGATGAAATTCTTCAAAAGTGGCCAATAAACGAATTTTTATAATTTAATTCCTAAATTTTAATTTCTGCTTTTATCAACAATATTTTTATATCTCTTGAAAGCTCTATGTATAAATCTTTCATTTAATATACTCTAAATTATTTATATTTCGACTGGACTCTTACTAAAATAAATATACCACTTATTCTAAAGTGATTTCTAGTACTTTTTATCCCCCAAAACAAAATATAAATTCTTCTCTTCCCCCTCTCTCCTCGGCTACGATTGGGTGGAGCATTCAAGCGCCATCACTTTTCTCTGGAATGTGTGCTTGGACGTTGTGCTTACCGTACCCGTGTTTATTCGCTTTTGGAAAATAAGTGTGGTAGGTTTTAAATTTTTATCATTATTTTTTTTATTTTTATTAAATTAAATTCCTGAAATTTCTCTTACAAATATTTACAAGGGAAAATTGGTTAAAATTTTTAAAAATTGAAAAGATTTTTTTTCCTGATACTCTAGGGCCGAAATTATGGAACCATGCTCATATTAATTTTTTTGCATTTTTCTTTCTAATTAAAGGAAACTGATAAAAAGGGACTAAATTCGAGATTTAGGAACCTTTTTATTTCACAGTGGAAAATATTCTTATTCCTCTCTGAAATTTTTTTTTTATTTTTACCGTAATTACATTAGGGCAGTTGTGTTAAGCTTTACTAATTTTTATTTTTTTAGTTTCAATATTTAGGACAGTGAAAATATAATTATTTTATATTTTACTTCCTAGTTGAAATTTCATAGATGGTTGAAATCATTTTGAAAATTTTTTTTACTTTCCCTCGGTACTTTAGGACCGAATTTCGGCAGCATGTAGCGATTCACATATATACTTAGGGCATGTGAAAGTTTTAAGCCTATTACAGTTTTAATTTTAGTCGAAATATTCTGGGCAGTGAAAATATAATTTTATATTTTCCTTCCTAGTTTGTTTTTTTATTTAATTTTTACCATTTTCAAATAGACCTCAGACGGGAAACGCTATTCTTGAAAATGGAACAGCATCTCGTCGCAAAGGCCATAGAGAACATTTTTTTTATTTTTTTTATTTTTTTGTGTTTTATTTAATCACTACTTAAAATAGACTTCTTCCGAAGTGTATTTTAAAGTAGACTTTTCTGCTGGTCGCAGGGCCCACTAACATCTTTTAAATAAACTATTACATAACAAAAACCATATCACGATTTTTATGAATACTTTTACAACCAAACTTAGGGACCATTGTACCGGTTTCTGATGATAGGATTTTGAAATAATAATAATAATAAAAAAAAGGGGATGAATTAACAGAAAGTGTAGAAGATGGCACCAGTTATGTAATTGTAATAAAAAAAAATAATACATTTACTCATAATAGGATTTTTTTTTGTTCATAACACACTTTAGTCTGGTCTTGTAATTGTGTATAGTCTGATAATTTTGTAATTTTTTTTCCCATAGTTAACAAAACTAGACTTAAAAGAGGGTAATTTAGATACCATAATTTAGGGTCCTCAGAATTATTAATTCTATAAGTTTCTTGTAAATTTTAACAAAATTAATGATAGCTATTTGTTTGGAAATGTTACTCCAGTGACCACCTGAATTAGAGGATATGTTAAAATATTATTTAACTATTTTTTTTGTTATTTTTATATATCTTTTTGAGTGCAGTTTTTGAAAAGGATTTGCGAACAATATATATTTAATTTGTTTTCATTTGAGAGCTGTTTTTTTTTTTTGTTATTAGATTATGAAAGTCAATTGCAGAGTAATGAATTTATTTTCTATTATTATATGTCTATTTAGAGGTTTCATTTTAATATTTTCATTTATATATATATATATATTTTTTTTTTACATGATACCACCACTCACGGGCAATGCCCTTTTCAAAAGGAGGGGGCCAAAAAAAATAAATAAAAAATTACATAAAGAAAAACATTAAAATAAATGGAAAGTAAACCTACCCTGTCCCTTACCTAACGCAATTCCCTCAGGTGGGCGCAGACGCTGGATTTAAATAGAGGAAGATTGAATATAGCGGGGAAAATAAAAGAAGGCAAAGAGTTCCACAAAACAGATGTGGCTGAAAAGAAGGAGGTACCACAACGAGTGATCCTTGAGTCTCCAATATTCACGCAATATTCATGAGAGAACAAGGCACCTCTTGTATTACGAGGGCGACGCAGTGGTGGAGGAATGCGAAAGGTCAATTCACTCGAGCACCTGCCGTTGAAATACCTATAGAAAAGAGATAGGGCGCCGACGTCACGACGCAGAGAAAGAGGGTCAAGGGAGTCAGAAAGTAAGGGACAGTTTATAAGCCTCTTAGCCTTAGCTTCAACTCTATCCAAAAAGGGAGGGTGGAACCGGAACCACCCCAAATGGGAGAACAGTATTCATACAGAGGCGAATAAGACCTTTATATAACTGGAGCATCTGAACGAGAAGAAAAAAATTCACGCAATCTGGAACAGACTCCCAGCTTTTGGAGGCCATTTAGCAAACTGATGATGTGAGGCCCCAAGACACCACCTATTTATGTTTAGTCCAATGTTTACAAAGGTTTACAAGACATTAGAGCCGTCAAAGGGAATAGGAAAGTCGGGAGGTATTTTAGAGAGGGAGATATGAAGAAGTTGAGTTTCCAAAGAGTTGAACTCACAAGATTACGGTTACCCCACTGGGAAATCCCGAACCAAATCGGCAGGAATTGAATCAGAAAGCTTTAGACGAGAGGCAACTCTAGATATAAAAGAGGGAGCAGAATTAAGAAGAGTGGAGGGCTGAGTCATCGGCATAAGAGTGAACAGAGTTAGCGCAGCTAAGAAGATCGTTGATGAAAAGAAGGGAATAGTTGAGATAAAACAGAACCCGAGGAAACAATTTGACAACACAAAAAGAGGAAGATAGTTGTTCATCAAACAAGAGCTGAAAGAATGGAACGATTCGAAAGAAAAATGTTGAAATGAGATGAGGAAAGTGAAGTAGGAAATCCAAGGGAAGGTAGCTTAGAGAGTAGCGACGCATACCATACCCTATCAAAAGCTTTCGATATGTCAAGCGCTACCACACAAGACTCACCATGTCCTTAAGGGCATAAGACCATAGATCAGTGAGATAGGAAAGGATATCACCAGTTGATCTCGATCGTCGAAAGCCATACTGACGATCTGAAAGAAGGGAATGAGACTCTATATGATCGAGGAAATAGAGTTAAGAGAGTTTCAAGATTTTAGATAGTATACAAGTATATATATATATATATATATATATATGGCAGCAGGTATATATATATATATATATATATATAGTATATATATATAGATATATATATATATATATATATATATATATATAGTTATTATATATATGATATATATATATATATATATATATATATATCTGTTTGAATCAACAAATTGTTGTTGGTTTAAAATTTGATTTTTTTGGTCCTGTAATGAAATAATGATCAATGCAGGTTAGCCGAGTACATCTCATACATAGATTTTTTTTAGAAGTAGCAATGAGAATAAGTTAGGCGATGAGTTTGTTTGGAAAAATAGAATTCAAATTTCTTTTATCATAATTAATCTAGTTAGTAAAGAGAAATAACTTTTTTGGGCATACAAGTGATTAGCCCAAGGTTAGTTCAGCAGTTTTTTTATACTGATAATAGTTTCAGGTGTTACAGTAGCAATTGTTTTTTTTCATAAATATTATTATTTAATATACTTTATAGTTTAATTTTCTTGTCTTTAGGCACCATATATATTAATTAATGTTTGATTTTTATGTTTGACAAATTATTAATAGTCTAGTAAAGACATGGGTTTAAAAGTTTTTCGTTTTATAATTATAGACTTTTATTTTCTTTACCATTTGATAACTTCACAAATCAGAATTTTGTTAGGAGTAAATGATTAGCTTAGAATATAATAATTTTGTGAAATGTCTGTTTATTTGTATTACTTACGCTTGTAAATAAATTTCTTTAAGAAAAGAAATTTATTTAGAAGTGAGAAACAGTCTTTTCGCCCTAGTTACTACGACAAATTTTCTTTCATCCTCGAAGACTTTAAAATTTTATATATAAAAATTTTATTCTCTTCATATAATTTAATCTTAACATTAGTATCGAAGTTTTGTTTGTTCGATACATATTACTCGGAAATTTTTGTAACTTTGGTTTTATTCTGTTGAGCGCTAAGGAAGACCTGCTTGTAAAATTTAGTAGTTTTTCTTTTATAAAATTTAAATATGAAATATAAAAATTTTGGGCATAATGGTCTTGTGAAAATTATTTTTTTATGGCATTTAAAAAGATGTACACTTTTTTTTGGTAGTTACTTTTTTATCAGGTCTTATCTTATATGCATTAGTTTTTTTTGTATTTTGTTATTTTTTTTTGATTTCATGAGATTTATAAATTTGATGGTGTTGCAAATTATTTTTGTTTTTTTTGTATGTCTTTTTTTTATATTTTTTTTCATATTTAATTAATTTTTTTGGTATTTTGGTCGAAAGAGTGCGTCGAGTGACTGAAGGACTGATTGGTGAAGAACAAGGTGCGTTTAGGAGTGGTATAGGATGTGTGGATAAAATCTTTACATTGAAACAATTGATTAAGAAAATGAGGGAGAAGAAGAATAAATTGTATTTAGGTGTTATGGATTTGCAACAGGCGTATAATAAAGTTAATAAGGAAGCTCTATGGCAGGTGATATATGGTGTTGGTGGAAGGTTTCTGAATAGAATCGAAAGTATGTATGACGATAGTGAAGCGTGTGTAAAGAATAAATGGTTTCAATGGTGATTTTTAGGAATAATATCGGAGGAGACAGGGTTGTGTTATGTATCCTGGTTATTCAAT
>JABUQX010013870.1:20000-22500 GCA_015478945.1 Trachelipus rathkii
AATCTTACTTTAAATTTGTCATTGAGCACGATGGAGGCTAGGAAGCGGTCGAATAAATAATTAGCTATGACATTAAACAACCTTAAAGTTTATGGAGGCTTTCAAGATTCGTTTCAAAAGATTTCTCTATTAATAAAAATGAAATTGAAAAATTATTTACAGGGGAGGATGCTTTAACTTTACATAAAACCTATACGAAAAAAATTCCCAAAACGAAAACTATGCCCCCCACTAGATAATGTATACGCACTAGATTGACTGAAAATGATAAAATATAAATCATTGACAGTGAAGGGTATCAATACATTTCTTTTGTGATAGATGTACATTCGGTAATTATGGTTTAAAGGCTTTAAAAGATAAAGGTCAAGAAACTGTTTGCTGAGCTGTGAGACGAAAAATTAATAAATTGAAGATAACGATATCCTTAAATATGTGGTCAGGATAAAGGTTTCAGAATTTTTAGGTAAAGAGTTTCAGAAAAAGTTACAAGAGTAAGATATAGGGTACTACAGATAGTACTCAGTTTTAATAAGCTGAATGGTGGAAGAAGTACAAAGAACTATAAGGAAGAAGCCAATAGCTATTTCACCAAATGAATACATTTAAAATATATAGATTATACTGGCAAAAACTTGGCTTATTCTATAATAGGTCTTATCATAGAACATTAAGAAAAGACCCCCTAGAGATGGTAAATACAAAACCTCAGTTCCTATCACCCCTGTACGGAGAATAAAAGATAACATGGTGTTTAAAGTAGGAGATTATGTGAGAGTTTCTAGGGCTGATGAAAATTTCAGAAAAAGGGTACGAATCAGGATGGTCAAGAGAAATTTTTAAGTTGGATACAATCAAGAGATTCAACGAGAGACGGGTTAAAATTATACTATCTTGAAGATTTAGATGGTGAACAAATAAAAGGAGGGTTCTATAAAGCAGGTAAATACATGAAAATACGGTTTGATCCTAGAGTCACGAGTATAAAATGAAAAAGTATTAGATCTAAAGGAAAAAGGAAAAAATAACAGTATCTTGTCAATGGGTTAGGTTACCCAGTGAACGTTTAATAGTTAATAAATGCTAGTGAAATTAAGAAACATTGATCAGTTTACTTTGTGAACATGGAAGTGAAGATCATTTCCTATTTAACGTGCTTTCATCGGCTTCTATGGACCTATATCCGGAAAATAAAATATCAGACTATACAACCCAATTATTGAACCCTATAGCTTTTGAGCGAGAATATATGAAGCAGGTTTAAGTGAAATAATTCTTGACGCATCTGTTGAGAATATATTAGAGTCCCCCTCGGCATTTATAATATTTAGAAGCGTTGAATATGTTAAAAATGTATTAAAAATTAAAACTAATATGGACATTACATCGAACATGATGAAAAAGAATATTTCTACGAAAAATATTTCATAAGTCGGGGTCTTTACAAATCGGTTACTGATGTGTTCATGGCCTTAAACAAAAAATTTGAAACAAGTCAGTTATGTAAAGATTTAGTGTTTCTTGTTAATAAAACCGTTAACGAAGATAACGTGTTAATCACTTTAAAGTCACAAGCTCAAGTAAACTTGAAAGATAGAAGTTTATTTATTTTCCATTCTGCAGCCTGGTTTCGTAAATGTCATTACTCACATACAGCTCACATATTGAGAAACAACGATAATCAAAAAATCTCTAAGCGATTAATACGTTATAATACCACGATGGAAGAGTAGTCTCAAAAATGACCACTGAGAGTTAATTACATTTTGTATGCAGTGCCTTCTAAAGGATTTTAAGAGACTGGTATGAGGCCTAATGTTTAACAGATTTATAGACCATCAGTATGTAGGTAATACTAAAGCTCTTTGTTAAGAGTAGTTCATTTTCCCTAAAAATTGTAGAGGTTATAACTTCCTAATGCACCTAACTTACCGTTGGTAACACCAACTGAGATTCGATTCGTATTATATAAGAGTACTGAAGGTAAATGCCATACCTATTCACAATTGGACCGCGTTGTAAAGTACACCTAAGAAAGAAGCTCCGTTAATAATGTATAACGATAGGGTATTCGAAGGGGTTCAAGAATGCAGAGGGGAAATGGTTTAGGTGGATTTTTTGCTTCGTTGTTCAGACGTGCTATCCCTTTGTTTAAATCAGGAGGTAAATACATTGCTAAAAAAGCTGCCAGGACGGGCATAAATACGATCCAGGATATTATGGGTGGTGTCAACCCTCGTAGCGCTGTAAAACGTCGACTAGCCGATGTTTCTGATGAAATGTTAGATGATGTCAAACTTAAAATCAGACGCTGAATGACAGGGGCTGGGATTAGAAAGGCGAAAAGACGCCATATAAAACGTCTCAATAATAAAAAAAAGAAAAGGAAAAGTAAAAAGAAAAAACCTCGTAGCAGGAAACGTGTAAATAAAAAAAAGAAAAGGGGAAAAATATGTAAGCGTAAAATGAAAGATATTTTTTCTGAATTGCGATAGACACT